>JADRCD010214873.1:7076-27581 GCA_019843815.1 Montemys delectorum | reverse complement strand
AAAAAACCTAGATACTCAGTTCTGCATGTGAAAATGGGTGGTCTCAAACCATCTGGTCCTGATTGTACATGAATCTCAAAAGGTGAGGATAAATAAGGTTCCAGAAGAACAGCGAGTGTAAGGTCACCATCTTTTGATGTTAAGAAGAATAACAGATACCCGTTCAATTGTATGCAGAGATTTCTATACATTTTCAATTATGCTGATCCTGGAGACTTTTATTTCCCATAGGAATCATATAATAGTAGGCAGCACAAAGTCCAAACAATGTCTTATTTTGCAAGTAGGAAATGTGTGACCACTGATGTGAAGTGACTTTACCCTGGAGTGTAACAGGCACTTTAAAAAAATACCTTGCAAAGTATTTTCATTATAAATGCATCTATAATTTATCTTGATTGTTTGTAAGATAGATATTGCTTTCCATGACAAATCTCTGAACAGATACATACATCTTCAGGAACTTATTGTTAGCCCTCAAACCACATCTTACCTTGAGACGAAACAGTTTTGCTACCCTATTTTCTCACAAGAATAGAAGCCTCAATTCAAACTTAGATCTTTTGACTCCTAATTTTCTGCCATTGTTTAAAAAATGGGCACTTCCATAATAAATTTCATTTTCCAAAGCAACTGTGTGTGTGAGGTCTTCCTTGAGAGTAAAGTTTGTTATATATTGTCTGACCTTTGTTCTTGACTGAAAAAAGACATAATTTTCATCCAATTATAAGCTCTAGCCAAGCAACAGGAAGACACTCCACATCAACAAATTCTATGTAGAAGCAAAGGGCTGAAATAGACTTTTTAATTTACCTATTGAGATATAATGACTGGGGCTTGAGACATGGAAGTGCATCCTGCTCTTCCAGAAGACCCAAATTTTGTCCCCAGAACTTAAGTCAAGTAGATCTTTGTACTGTCTTTAACTCCAACTCCAAGGGAACTGATTTCCTTGCCTGTCCTCTAAGGGTACCCACAAACATGTACACATACTAAGACAGACAGGCAAGCAGGCAGGCAGGCATGCAGGCAGACACACACACACACACACACACACACACACACACATACACACACACACAAGATATGACATTTTATTAGCCTTTTAATTGTTGGATAAAGCTGTTACCTGAATGGTGGCTTATAATTACTTTATAGGTTTCTAAATTATGTATTTATTAATTTTAAATCCATTTAAATTAACATATAATTACATCACTCCCCTTTTCCTTTTCTCCCTTCATCTTCTCCCATGCCCCTTCCTCCAAGCTCCCCCTCATACCCTTGTTCTTTGATTAAAATATATATGCATATATGCACAAAAGCATCCACATATCAGAATGAGTCTATTTTTTGCTGTTCATGTGTGTTTGGTTTCAGGGCTGATCCATTGGGTAGCCTATTAGGGAGAAGCTAACTCCCCTCTCAGTAGCCATTACTTGCCTTTGGTTCTTTGTCTAGAGGTGGGGCCCCATGAGATTATCCCCCTTCCGAGTTAGCATGTCTATTGTTACTGTCTTTGCTCATGTCTGGCTTTTGCAGACATTTCTAGGCAAGAATCTTACAGCAGACTTCCTGGTGTTCTGGTTCTTACAGTGTTTCCTCCTCATCTTCCGTGATGTTTCCTGAGCCATAGATGCAGTTTACTGCAGGAGTTTCCACTGTGATTGTCGTCCCCATGATCCATTGACTTCAGCATTGTGTTCCTTTGTGGTTTTCTGCAATGATTTCTATTTGCTGTAAAAAGCCCCACCCTCCCTTTCAAAGGTTTAATTCATTCTACTAGATAGATAGATAGATAGATAGATAGATAGATAGATAGATAGATAGATAGATAAATTGATTCAGGTAGTGAGCATGCTCTTGCTATACAGATCAAGCATCTATTTTCTCAAAGTCATCTTCTTTGCCAAGTGCATTCATTCAAATTAAAATAAGTTGGACTCCACAGGGTTACAACAAACCATGTGATTTAGTTACGTGTATTAGTTTCAAATGGATTTACTTTTCTAAAATTATTCTTTGCATGTAATACTTGATAGTCAGGGGTGTAAAAAGATTAAACATTTGGAGAAAGGCCCTTTATAGAACACTTACAAGAGAACATATTGATTGTCTCTGATATATTTCTCAGCCAGGTGGCTAAGAGGCCAGTGGTAATGGGAGCGTGCACACAGCCCCACAAGGGTGAGCCAAGGCTCTCATCTAATCTTCTCAGGAGACTGCAACATTGACATTGACTTAATGACAGGATAAAATGAGCTTCCTACATTATCTGAAAGTCCACGAGATAGTTTATGTTTAGAAATATATATGTAGGTAGAAAAATACCTATCTAAAGTATTAATCAATAAAATATGTAAGAAGATTATATTACAGTCCCTGTGGGGGAAAACCAGAGGCTATTTTTATTTGGAGTGGGGTGTGTGTTTCAACCTAAATGAAACTTTATTACAAGATTAAAATAAATAGGCATCATTTCCTTGGCATATGACAGGAAAATTTGGATAATCATCCAACCATTCAAGCCTTTTTATTCCCACCATGATTTATTATGCACATTTAGCATAGGAAGAAAGGGACCTCTAAGACCAATTTTCACAAAGTAGAAGAGTTGCCCTTAGGTGTGGTGTGCTTCCTATTGGCAAATAAACTCTTCCACATTCTATTTTCTACTGCCTTGGAAATCAAGGACGTGGAAAAGTATCTATGTGCTTTCTATTGCTGTAATAAAACATAATGATCAAAAGCGACATGGGAAAAGGAAACACTTTATTTGGCTTACATGCTCTGATCACATCCCATCATTATAAGAAGCCAAAGTGGGAACTCAAGACAAGGCAGGCACCTAGAGGCAGGAACTGAAGCAGAGACCTTGGTGAAACATTTCTTATTGGCTTGCTCCTCATGGCTTGCTCAACTTGCTTTCTTATAGCACCCAGTACCACCTGTCCAGAGCTGGTGTTCCCTTCAATGCCTGGGCTCTTCCATATCAATCATTAACAAAGAAAATCCCCTGCAGATTTGCCTAGAGGCAATCTGATGGAGGCGTTTTCTGAGTTGGGGTTCCTCTTCTCAGATAATCTTAGCATGGGCCATGATGACCAAAAACTAACTAGGATCACATCTTAAAGCAACAATATGTAGTTGTAACTAATATTTACTGGAAACTTGCTATGTTCTAAGAATTTTGTTCTTAATATATTTTAAAGGGCTTAGAAATGCCAAATATTGGAAGAAGAGCAAATGGGAGAACGTAGAATTGCTGTTTTATGCTTCTTTAAGTGCAATGTGACAAAAAGCAATGTGAGTTTAGTAATGCTTTGAAATAAATTTATGCTTCATGATCAGAGTGGCAAATGTGCATATTTTAAAAATGTATGTATATGTTATATAGAAATTTACATATCTTATATATACACATATGGTACATATAAATATATTTATAGTGCATATGGATATCCACATAGCAATGTTCTCTACATGTACTTACCTTTTATGCTAAAATGCGATGGTAGCCCCCACCCTATATGGCAAAATTTTAACTACAATGGATCAGGAGTTGGAGCCTTGGGAGCCAATTTAGTCATGAAACAAAGCCGTGAAAATGGAATTAATGTCCTTGTAAAAGGCTCTGAGACACTCCTCACCAATTCTACCATGAGCTTGCAGGAAGAGCTGTCTAGGAACTAGGAATTGGGTACTCATCAGATCTCAGATCTGTTCACATTTTCATATCAGACCCCTAGTGTCCTGAGTCCTGAGAAATTCTTTTCTATCATTTATAAGTCTCCCAGTCTATGGTATTTTTTTTTTTAATAGCATCTGGAATTAACTAAGGCACTGGGTTACTTTTTCTTTCTTAATAATTATATTGCAAAGACAATATTTCTCAAGGTCTTCCAGGATCTTATTTTTTATTAATCAATGTTTTCTTAATGTGAATGTGAGTCTATGTGAACAAGAGTTATATTTATATAGCAAATATGGTTTTCACAAAGTTTACCTCTCTTGACTTCCATTCTTCACATCCTGTCTTTGCCTTCTTATAGCTAATGGTCTTTTTTTGTTGTTGTTTCTTTCAAAAGTTAGAAAGTCCTCTACTTTCAAGCCCCCTTTAAATTGCCACTTCTTTCTAAATGTTTAAACACTAAGTGTAGTATATTCTGACTTTCCCTGTAGAGTGGCCACACTCTCTCTCCATCTCAGCCCAGAATTTAGATTTTAACCAAATAGGCAATAAATATACATACTTTAAGTTTCCACAAAGGTCATGCATGCATGTGTGTACACATGTGCATGTAGGTGTTGGGAGAATCTAGAGGGCAGAGGACAACTCCCGGTGCCATTTCTCCAGTGTCTTCCACTTTCTTTCCCTGGAAACAGGGTATATTTCTCGCTGATCTGCAGTTCAACAAGTAGGCAAGGCTGGCTGACCATTGTGTTCCAGTGAATCATCTGTCTCCGAATCTCAGATGTGGGTTCTGGACCAAGCTCACAGCATCTGGACTTGCAAGGAAAGCAGTTTGCTCACTGAGCCATTTCCCCTAAGGAAACCCTTGGAAGGGGAACATTTTCCCTTATGACTTCGGAGACTTAATCCACACCTGGCTTGAGAGCAAAAGACCCAATCAGTTGAGGTAATAAACTCTCAGAAAATTGTGCAGGATCCAAAAAAGCAGAATGAATTTAGAACATCTACTTAGCAATGAGATACAGTTGACCACTCGTGGAGTCACTTCCAGATGTGCTCTCATCTCCTCTCTATAGTCTTATATGTATTTGAATACACACAGAGATTTCTTCTTTAGGCCAAACATCCCTCATTTATTTGACAGAACTCTGTGTGATGTGGCTTCTCATTCTTCCCGCAGACTCTGTAACTTAATTCTTTGGGCTGACTGAAGCATTTCCCTTTCCCTTCAGGAATACCTGGAGAATAGTTACCCTGATAAGGACCACCGTTTCTCTTACCTAGATGATAGAGCAACATTGCCACAGTCCAGGAGAGCAATACTGCCCCATTGTCTCCTGATTGGTATCTCATTAGTCTCCTTTGCTTCTACTTTGTACTTGTGTGGGAAGGACTTTTTTTTTTTTTCTTAACTCAAACTCTTGTTCCATTAAGCTGTTGGATTTTCTGATACATCTTCTGGGAGTTCTCGGGGATGGGGAAGGTAATTTTTTTCTAGACCACAAAAGGAAGGAAGGATTTCAATTCAATTCTTGTGAAACTTGAAGCGGAGATGATAGGAATAGGATGAGAATCACAGGCACTTTGTCTGGTAGCCCCTCATCCAGGACCTATTTTGAATCAATGTGTCTCAAACTTTGTCTCGAAATCTGGAACCGATAATGCATTCTGACTTCAGTTGATTTTAGTTTCTATTTCATACATTCATGAGAAAGGATGGTTGTATATTATCTTGAGAATCTAAGTGTTTCTACTGGTCAGCTCTGATGATTTAGCACAATCGCTCTGCAGAATTCAAATAAATAACATCCTTATGTTTGAATGATTTGATTTGACATCATGAATAAGCAAGATGTCTTCGTAATTAATGGCTCCCTTCCCAGGCCTCTCAGTTTCAACAGCACATAGACACAAACACAGATATTTATTTGTGTGGAAATTTTCTAGTGGAAATGTATGCATGGATGTATAAATAAATTTATATAATGGAAAACCTGTGCTTTAGCAATTTTCCCTACTTGTGTATTCATTATTTGTCTTGGCCACTTATAATTGAATATCATCTAGAGTCATGAAAATTCTATGAAGCATATTTGAAGAATCTACTTTTGTTTCTCATCACATTGAAACTACCTCCCTATCCTCATATCTGTATAATCTACAGCAGAATGTTTTTATTGCTATCTGGAATTATTTAATAATGAAAGACATAAAAATAAAAAACTATGTAATGATTATATACTTCTAGATAATGACTGGATCAAGAAAATATGGATTCCCATCATGAGAAAGGATGTTCAATATAAAGTTTGGGGAGACTGAGAGGAGGCGGGGGAGATTAGGCCAGAAACAGAAATTTATTAACACTTGTAAAAACAACTTAAAAATCTCCAATTTATGGCATTTCAACAAGATTTCATGTTGGAAATCACTTGAGACTTCATCTTAGGGAGATCATTGGTGTTTTATGCATGAACGGAGATCTAAGTGACAGCACATTTAACGGAAAAAACCTCATTTTTATATTGTGTTCATTTGAGCCTGCCTTCCTTCCTTCCTGCCTTCCTTCCTTCCTTCCTTCTTTCTTTCCTTCCTTCTTTCCTTCCTTCCTTCTTTCCTTTCTTCCTTCCTTCCTTCCTTCTTTCTTTCCTTCCCTTTCTTTCTCCCTTCTTTCCTTCCTTCCTTCCTTCCTTCCACTTTCCTTCTCATTTTCCTTTTTAAAAACAGTTTATTTTTATTTTTATATGTGTTTGTATTTTGCCTATATATGTGTCTGTGTACCAGGTGCAGTCAGTGCCCATGGAACTCAGAAGAGAGAAGCAGATATCCTGGAACTAGAATTATAGATGGTCCTTAGCTACTATGTGGATGTTGGAAATTGAATCTGGGTCCCTGAATGAGCACCCACTAAGCCTTCTTTTCACTCCTGCCTTCTTTTCTTTTCATTCCCTCTTTTTTCTTTTCTTTCTTTTTTTTTGAGACATTGCCTTGCTGTGACCTTGAACCCTCATCTTTTCACTCCATCTTTCTGAGTACTAACGTAAAGATGGCTGCCATATGTTACCTCTTCAAGTCTGAGATCTTTCTTCATATCCTTCAATTGATAGGGATGATTCCAGAGAACACTCACCTATTTAAAAGGTTATAAGAAGGAATAATGAATATGAATATTAAATATATACTGAGTACACAAACAAGCAAACATACATACATACATACATACATACATACATACATACATACTTCAAAATGAATTTTGTGTGAGGATAAGCCAAGGAAAGAGCTTCTATATCAACCAACGAACCAGAGTTTGGTGGAGATTCTGCACAGTGCCTACAGCCTGACATCCATACATCTGACCTGTTTCTGTCTTACTCGGACAGAATTTACACATTACTCCACTCTTTCTCCCCATTAAACCTTATTTTGGTTGTAGACAATTGCTTTGGTAACTCACTCTGATGTGTTGGATTATACTGCCTGAATTCCAGGAATCTGGCTGCCACTTTTCATCTTTAGAGTTTAGTGCAGACGTTTTCTCCATTGAATGTGTTCCTAGGTCACCCAGAGACATGTAAACCTCCCAAGCACTCAGAGCCAATGCTGGAGTGATCATGGCACCATTTGTTCACTGTCCCCTGGCTGACACTGATCCATTGATAACCTCTCTCTGGGTCTGACTTTCCAGCTGTTTTTCCACTCACCCCATGGCTAAGTAGTTCAGACCTTGTTTTTTCACTTAATTGATGTATGTGTTATGTGGGGTGGAATCAAAGCCACTGTTACCCTGTTAAGATTGATTATATCAGTGGTCTTTTTTTCTCCCCCCAAGAACTCCCACAAGGAGGTCAATCTGGTCAGACCAGACACAGCCTCATCACAGCCAAACTTCTCTTCTTATCAAAGTGTTTATCATATTGTGTTGTAATGGTTTTTTGCAAATATTTTCTCTAAGTATCACAGTCTTGTTGGAATTATCATGTAGACCTTACCTGTAAAGCATCTGAGAGATTCAGAATAGCTTTCCGCTGAATTTACAGAGGAAACAAACTTTTAGAGACTCTGAATAGACTAAACCAAAAGTCAGAGTTTAGGGAGAAAGATTACTGGATACAAAACAAAGAGATTGTGACGTTTAAGGGAACTTTCTAGAATATGTCTATACCACTTCTTTTCTTCATTTCCACTTATTCTTGCCTGAGCTTAAGTTTGGCATATATTCTGACAGCCACTCAGGTAAGAAATCATCTCATTCTGAGAGCCATTGCTTCATCTTGTTTGTTAATGTCTCTGCTTTAGGGTAAAAAGAGGTCCATCATCATCTCCCTGTGGGTATAATAAAAATAGATATATCACGCAGGGATGGAGCATTTGTTGGGTTTATAGGGAATTCCTTTCTGTGACCAGGGAATTTAAGCATTGACTTGAAAGGAGCAGCTGTGGTCAGGAGACTTCTGCTGTCTCCAACTCACCACAAAGCAGTAACTCAATTAATTTATTGCTTTGGAAGACTTTGACACAATAGTGACATACATGGCCTATTCATGGTGGGAAGGGATGAAACTTCTGTATTGGCAAGACCCTCTCATCCCTTTAGTGAGACATGATTCTGTTTTGAGCATTGTAAGGCATAAGAACACATGGTGGAAAATTCAAACTGAAAAAAAGGGAAGGGAATGGAAAGTCTTTGGCTAGGGGAACTGCATAAGAATTCCTTCACATTTGTGAAGGCTTCAAGCCCTGAAGTGATATAATCTACCTTTTCCTTGGGAAAGCAAAACTTTACTCCCCTCCCCCTATCTTAAGGGGAAGTCTCTGTATTAACTTTCTACATCTTTCTGTAGATGTTTCTTTGAATAAAAAGTAGAAATCTAATACAAATAGGAATGAGCTATCACAATACTGATGGGTGGGAGAAGGTGACAAGTTCAACGGCAGCCTCAGCTATGTAATGACACCTAACCTCCCAAATGAAGCTCATCCAACAGTGACCCTTATCCCTGTTCTTGGTTTTAGGGATAAACTTCCAGCAGTGTGTTAAAATAAGGGGAAAGATTGCCAGGCAGATGGACCTTCCATGTTTATTCTAAGGAACCTCTGGAACCCTGAGAAGGTGACTAAACACAAGAGAAAACCTGTGCTGTCTCTATGGAACATCTACACTTATTCTGGGATAGAAAGGACACACAACACATAATGTTAGCCCTTTAAACATCATTCATATTGCTAGTCAAGAATTAAAGTATAAGATGTAGAGGCGCACAGCCATTCATTGAACTGAGTACATGGTCCCCAATGAAGGAGTTAGAGAAAGGTTCTATGGAGCTGAAGGGTTTGCAGCCCTTAGGACAAACAACAATTACTAACTAGTACCCTCAGAGCTCCCAGGGACCCAACCACCAATCAAGGAGTACACATGGTGGGACTGAATGTTCTGGCAGCATGTGTATAGTAGAGGATCACAAATTCGATCATCTATAGGAGGAAAGGACCTCGGCCTTGTGAAGATTTTGTGCCCCAGTGTAGGGGAATGCCAATAAGTGGGAGAGGGTGGGGTGGCAGGCATGGGGAGGGGAGAGGCAACAGGGATTTGTTCTTGTTGTTTTTGTTTGTTTTTTGGAGGGGAACCTGGGAAAGGAGAAATTTACATGTAAAGAAAGAAAATATCTAAAAAAAAAAAAAAAAAAAAAAAGAATTAAAGTATAACACAGCATAGTGCCCTGGGTCATTTCAATACTTAAAATTGACCACCCTGTACATTAAACTCCTTTCCCCCTTTGTCCAACAGATCCGACTGTAAGGTAGTTTGTACACTCTAAGGATAAGACAGTTCATACTCTGCCATGCATACTTTTTCTATGATACTGAGTCTACCTTGTTTAGAGTTCTTTGCTCTCTGAGTGATGGTGGCTGCCAGTGTGTAGTTTCCTTAAGGTACCAAGCTTCAATATTTGTGTCAAAAGCTCTGATCCAGGCATCATCCCAAGATAGATAGTGTAGGACAGACACAATGCCACAAAGAGGAGAAATTTTAAATAGGGGGCTGAAAAGAAATAGCTTCTTTAACCACACCCACTAAAATGGCCCCAGCAATTCTACTGGAAACCACATATCTGAGGTAGAAGTGTATTTTTCATTTTTAGTTTGTTTGCTAGGTAGCATTGCTAATTGGGAAACCATCTGGAGCTCACACTCTTATGTTGCTTCATGTATTCAATGATGCCTTCTGCCCTCTTCATATCTAAGGTGAAGAACACAAGCATCAATTGTAGTGGTACAAGATTCTTACACCAAAAGAATGCCACAGATCTCTACAACCATGATTCAAGTATCAAGGGGAGAGCAGATAGGCAGAAATACACCGAATAACTCCTTTCCAGGCTCTTCCTGAGCAACACTTGATAGCCTTATTTTTATTTATATATACATGTGTGCATATATTATTCCATGTGGGTGCAATTGCCCTCAGAGGCAGGAAGAGGGAACTGGAATCCTCTGGCACTGGAGTTGACAGGCACTTGTGAGCTGCCAGACATGGGTACTAGGTACCAAAGTTGTGTCCCCTGGAAGAACAGTAAGTGCTATTAACTGCTGAGCCATTATTTCAGCCCCAGCTATGGGCACCTTAAAATAAGCTGATAGTTCCACCATTTACGGTCTACATAGACATGGCTATTACCCTATCACAGACCTTGTGACAGGTGAAGAAATAGAGCAGGCATTCATGGAATGGATGGCTTCGAGACAAAGCATTGGGGAAATTGCTACTTTAGGAAGAAAAGAAAAAGACAGATATTCCAGGTAGAGTTTGCTTGCTGGAAGCAGATGGGGTAAAGCTAGTTATTGTATATATTTATTGGGGCCTGAAGAAATGTTATGCTAGGAGAGAGACGATATGACTGATCAAAAAGCAGAGAGTATAGCATCCGATATCTTGGCCATTAGCTTTACTCGTTTGTGGGTCCTATATGGCTCCTCAAGAAGCTGAGTTTTGAATCTCATGAGCATCTTATCTGGGGAGTAGCAATATAATAGGAATAATGGCCTAGAAAGAGAATGGACAGGGATACCCTTGAAACACTTAGTGCAGGATTAAATTGTGATATAATGACTTCTTAGAAACATAAGAATTTTTGAATGCCTGCCCTAATGAACCATACTAGACACATGCCATAAAAGTGATATCAAACTCTTTCCAGACCTCATCATTTGTATTTTACAAAATGGATACCGAATAAATACTATAACCTACAGAGATATATCACTTGAATTAAATGTAATTGTGACTTTGAGATGCAGATCCTCAAGCACTTAACTGGATGGAAAAAAAGTCATTCCAGTGTTCAAAATGCAATAAAGATGGAAAAAAAAAAGGAAAGAAAGAAAACCGAATTCTGTAATCATATTTTTTTTCAAAATATTTGAGGTTAGTGAATCTTACCAGAGAAAACATCATAAACTAACCCCAAATTATTTCCAAGGTTCATAATTAGGGTTGTGTAAGTGAGTACTGAGCAATATTATGACCTGCAAATACATCTCAGATGAGCTTGAATTCACAATAGTTCGACAGTTTCCATAGAGTCAATTTTGACTCAGTAGAGGCTAACAGAGTGCATGAGAGGAGTTTAAGGGCTAGAGAGTGCTGGGGGGTTAAACCAAAATAACATAATGATATGTAGTTCATCTACAGGGCTGCAGATCTTACTCTCATATTCTCTTTGACACACAGGAGCTATTTATTTGACAGTGTGATAGCAGACACTGTTCTGAGAGGACTCTGAACACCAAAGTGATTTCATGAATCACATAATCTTAGCAGGGCAAGGAGTCAGTATGTGCTCTGAGGGTATAGCCCACAGGGCCTGTGTAGTTTTAATTTTTCTTTTATTTCCTTTTTTAAAAAAAGATTTATTTATTTATTTAAGTACACTGTAGTTGTCTTCAGACACACCAGAAGAGGGTGTCAGATCTCATTACAGTAAGCCACCATACGGTTGCTGGGATTTGAACTCAGGATCCCTGGAAGAGCAGTCAGTGCTCTTAACTGCTAAGCCATCTCTCTAGCCCAATTTTTCAATGTCTATCTTTAATGATGGTTCTTAAATGCTTTAACCTCACTGCTAGCCCACCACCCACCAGAGATAGTAGAAAAGAAAGGATACAGAGGAAGTGGACCTGTTTAAAAAAGTTCTTTGGAGTAAATCCCACCTGTGTTGTGAGGAAATCAGCAGTTTAGTTCACAGGTCAGCAACGACACGGATGTACCAGCAGTCCAGTTCGGTAGAGTCAGGATTGCAAACACGAATCAGTACAGTAGCGGTGGCACTACTAGCAGAGATAGCCAAGCCTCAGCCCAATTGGCATGAGTCAGCAGGAATCCCAGGAGAAGTTCTTGCTGTGCCTCTCTTAGCCAAGTGAAGATCAGTGAAGACCCGCAAGCATTGCACAGCTAGCTCTATAAGCAAGCCTAGCTCCACCTCCATCACTGTCCCTCCGGTTCTATTTATAGCCTCCAGACATCACTGTATCTTGCCTCAGCTGACATCACTCTCCCAATCAGCCTGCGTCTGTGGAAGTGGCAAGAAACTACAGCACAGCACCCATAAGCCTTTTTGGTGTGTTTCTCTCTATGAAGTCCTGACAAATAGACCTCAACAATGCATGTAAGGCGGACCAATACCTGTGTGTTGTTAGTGAAGAATCTTTCATCACGTGTTCTTTCACAGCTTGTTTTAGCAGAACATCCTTTCACCTGTGTCTGCTTCAGTGAAACATTCCTTCATGCCTCTGCCTTAGCTTTTCACCTTGTCCACTTGAATGAAACAGTCCTGCACGAATCTGCTTTAGCAAAACATCCTTTCATTTGTGTCTGATTCAGGAAAACACTCCTTGACATGTTGGCCCCAGCAAAACACCATCCAACACACATCCAAACTTAAAGGCAAGAACCTTTAAGTTTCCATTTCAGGCCTACCATTCCTTAAAGCCTTTCCTATTGAGAATTTAACCAGTACATTTTTCTGTTCTGTGGTATTTTTCTGCTTGATTAGGTATTCTTAATTTCATAGTATTGAGCAAAGCTGGTGGTCTTGTATATGTGTGTCCTCCTCTGCAAAGGGCAGAGGTCAATGTCAATTGCCTTCCTCAATCACTATCATATTTATTTCAAAAACTGGGGCTATCTTTTCAATTTTATTTTATTACATTTTCTTGTGTGTATGCAGGAGGTTGCATCCATGGACTTGTACATGTATCATGCTATGGGTAGGGAGGTCAGAAGACAACTTGTGATTGTCTCTTTCTGCCATGTAGATTTGGGAGCTAGAACTCAGGCCATCAAACATGCCGCCAAATGCTTTCACCTGATGAGCTATTTCTCTGGTGCTATGTCTTGATTTTTGAACTGTGGTCTCTCGATGAGCCTATAGCTCACTGACTCAGAGAGCGCAGCTGTCCAGCAAGCCCTACCTATGGATCTTCCTGTGTTGCCATCTCCCTCATTCTCTTCTCTGCCCCTCACTGCTGGGATTCCATGTCTTTTCTGGACTTGGATTCTTCTTCTTCTTCTTCTTCTTCTTCTTCTTCTTCTTCTTCTTCTTCTTCTTCTTCTTCTTCTTCTTGATTTTTCGAGACAGGGTTTTTCTGTGTAGCCCTGGCTGACCTGGAACTCACTCTGTAGACCAGGCTGGGCTTGAACTCAGAAATCTTCTTGCCTATCTCCCAAGTGCTGGGATTAAATCTACTACCCGGCTGGATTCTTTTTCTTAATGGTGTTTCTAGAAATTAAACTTAGGTCTCAAGTCTCATTTTCCTCAGCTATCAAAACTGATATTTTTGGAAGAAATTGCTTGTTTATCCATTGGACCTTAGAATTCTGGTCTCTGTGATACTGCAGCTAGAGAGGTCACGTAAGCCCAATCTTTAGGGCAGTGGTTCTCAACCTGTGGGTCGTGACCACAAAGGTGGAACACCCTTTCACCGAGGCTACTTAAGACCATCTACATATCAGATATATACAGTAAGATTCCTAACAGTAGGCAAATTACAGTTATGGAGTAGTAGAGAAAATAATTTTATGGTTGCGGGTCACCACAACATGAGGAACTATATTAAAGGGTTGTAGCATTAGGAAGGTCGAGAACCACTGGTTTAGAGGTAGATGCTTCTGCCCTGGGACAACTCAGTTCTAATAGGGGAGACTGAGGAACATTCCCAAAGGGGGGCTTCCTTTACACGACTGCTCCATCCCTGGCTTACGTCCTTTCCACAAAACACTCAAAAGAGATACTGGCTACAGTCACTTGGACATTTGACACATGTCTAGGCCAAAGGGATCCAACATACACTAATTAGAGGAAAACAACTTCCTACAGGGTTCTGGTACCCACGGCTTCTCTTTAACTCTTTCGCTCAGCACAGAAGGGGTATACAACAATCTCATAATCGCTTAACTTCCTCTTTTAGCTGACTCTTTTTGTTCAAAGCTGTTTTCACTTTCTGCCTAAGTCTTCTTGCCGAGAGCCATGGCCGAATCTCCACACATCACAGACGATGTGTTCTGACAGACATGAAGAATTAAAGTGAAATGCATGCACTGTTTAAAATAAAATCATCTATGTCATGAATAAGAAAAACAAAACAGATGGAATTACGTCTTTGGTCATGCCCCAGAACAGTTTCAAGCCCTTCTAAAAGACTTAATTTAATAAAGAAAGAAAAAAAAAATCATCATCTAAAATTCTAAATGCAATAAAGCAAAAAGCCTAATTCTCAATCACATAGGAATTTGGTATCAATGGTTTTGGTGTAAGGAATTCTCTGAAGAGAAGCATTGGGTTTATGGGTCATAGGTTGAGGGTAAATCACCGAGGCAGAATGACTATTGATTGGAACATAAAGGACAAAGTAGCTTTGTCCCTCTTCCATGATAAAGAAGAATCTGTTGTGTAGAGCTGTGGTCAGAAAGGGGAAACCTCCTATCAAATGGGGCGCCATGTGCCTGCAAGCTCTTCAACACAATGTTAACTTCCTCCAGAGGCATTCAGAGCAAAGGATCTTTCGCAGACCATTTCTCTTTCAGAGCTTCAAAGGCAGGAGAGTGCGGTGTAATCCTTTGGTTAGTCCCAGAATCACCGGGCAAGCCCACACTCCTCAGGGCTGCTGGCTGCTTTGTGGGTGGAATGCTTCAACTTGACATGAACAGGAAGGTGCAATCAGTCTCAGACAGGGAATGTTGGAAATCTCTTTCTCAAACGATCAGTGGGGAAAAGACAGGGGAGTCGGGAAGGGTTTACTCAATACCAGAGTGCTTCGTAAACAAGTGCCCATGGTCGTTTCCTGCAGGGAAGTGGAAAGATTAGCCTGGTTTATACAGAGCTGAGGAGAGGGCTTAGCACACGTTGTGGCTGATTAAACAAGAGAGAGTCATTGCTGGGTCCCATCTAGATAATCTCTAGCCATTATCTTTTATAATAACAGGGACTCTTTCGGGATCCATTCTCCTCTGACTGATGTCTATGAAGGAGTAGAGGGCACTCTTCCCATACTATGTGGCCATTCAGTTGCCACTTTCCCACCAAAGTCGCTTTACTTGTTCTTTACTTTTTAAAATCATACACAAGATACTATTACGGAGCCTAATTGTAAGCTTTTAAAACCTTGTGTTAGGAAGCTCAGGATCACTTTCAGGTTCTTAGAAGCAAAGTCTCTCTTGCCAAGTGTCCCCGGGGACCTTTGTTACTAGCAGTGGGCACTTGGCCAGATGCTACAGCGAGGCTTTATAAAAATGGACAAGATAAATGGACTTTTAGTGCAGTATTGTGCCAGACTTTTAATTTTCAGGAAATTATTTTTTTAACCTAGCAGAGAGTCAAATCAATTTGTGACTTAGTTGAGAGGCTGGGGGTAGGGAGTGGGGGTGGCTTATGACATTTTAAAGCCAGAAAAGCCTGCCACCCAGAACAGATTCCTCTTGGCAATCAAGATAACTTAAGAACCACAAACACATTGTCAGAGGGAAAAATTACATTTTGCTGTAACACAGATCATGTACAGATGACTTATTCCTCTTTCAAGTTCAAGCACAAAAAGGCTGTTTATATATATTTCCACTTCTGACCCAGGAAGGCAGAACAACCTCAGAGGCCTGAAGAGATGGTAAAGAGCTCGAAGCTAGTCCTTTGATAAGAAAATGGCTCGACCGCATCGACAGCCCAAGCTGGTTGAGAATGAGAACAGAGTCACTGCCATAGATAGCCAGTTGTATTTGTTCCTGTTTTTTTTATAACCCCCACACAAAAACCAACATCATTACTGCTGTCTTTGTATATTTATTTTTAAAAGATTTTATTTATTTTTATTTTATGCATATGAGTGTTTTCCCTCCATGTATGTATGTGTACCACATGTGTGCCTGGTGCCTCAGAGGCTGGAAGTAGGCCTGGGATCCCCTGGAACTGAGCCATCCTGTGGGTGCTGAGAAATGAACCCAGGCCTCTGAAGAGCAACAACTGCTGTTTACCACTGAGCTATCCCTCCAGCCTCAGTAGTTCAAAAAACAAATTCACTTTTTTTTTTTTATTTCTTTGGAGTATGCCAAAGTCTTTTCCTTAAATGGGACACTGGCTACCTGTATCACTTCAAAAGTTGGCACACCCAACTTTTATGATATCATTAAATTTTATAACAGATTCATCACTTGGTAAATATAATTGTGCGAAATAATTGAAAAGTGTTCACCGAGCCCCTTTGAACTGCAGCGTGATGTGATGGAAACAGGTATCTCTTAAAAAAGGAATGAATAGTCCTGAAAAACAAATTTGCAAGGTGGTGTAGCAGAAAGAACCACCTGTGATTACAGATATACAAATACTCATGCTCAGGATTAAACAGTAATATGGAATAGTAGTGTGAACATTGAAACAGTAAGAGGAAGCAGAAACCTGCTTTCATCATGGCTCCTCTGTGTGTGTGTGTGTGTGTGTGTGTGTGTGTGTGTGTGTGTGTGAGAGAGAGAGAGAGAGAGAGAGAGAGAGAGAGAGAGAGAGAGAGAGAGAGAGAGAGAGAGAATTGGTTTTTTTTTCAGATTTTTAAATGGTTGATTTTCCCTTCTCTCTCTCCCTCCCCCTTCCACCTTCCTGCCCCCCTCACCCCACACTCCCATCTGAGACAGAATCTCACATAATCCAGACTGGACTTTGAACTCGCTATTTAGAAGGATCTTGAACTCCTTATCCTCCTGCCTCCCACTCTCAAGTGTGGACTTTACAGGCGTGTGCCACCGTGTCGTGACCCTGTGCTCAGTCTTGAACCCAGAGTGTTGTGCATGTTAGGCAAGCAATCTACCAAGGGAGCCACATCTCAGCCTCAGTTATCACTTTTTCTACCTTAAGTATGCATTCCTCTAGGCCTCTGGAAAGGGACCATGCTAGGCACCTGTCACATAACTTTTATACCAATAACTGAAGTAGGTGTATGATCAACTCCGTTTCACAGACCTTGAAACGGAGCCGTAGACACCTAGTAGTTATCTAAATCTACCAGCCAGCACATGACAGAGCCACACCTCTGCAGGTTTTATGCGTTCTGATTCAATGCCCTCTTGATTACCATTATTTTAAAACATACACTTTGCAGACCTGGATTTGATCCACT
The DNA here is from genome assembly GCA_019843815.1 of Montemys delectorum. Classification (NCBI taxonomy): domain Eukaryota; kingdom Metazoa; phylum Chordata; class Mammalia; order Rodentia; family Muridae; genus Montemys; species Montemys delectorum. The sequence goes on along the minus strand of JADRCD010214873.1, from coordinate 10,231 downwards.
AGTAGAGGGATAATATAATATAGACCAGTCTGTGTTGAGCTAGAGTCGTAGCATGTTGGAAAACCTTCACCGAGCTGCCTGTTTCCAGGTCCTTTGTGACTTCAGATATTTGGTGTTTTAAGTAAATATAGTTGTGTGAGATAAAATACCAGGTCATTGCTCCTGTAGCTGAGGCCACTTGAGTTGAGCTCTCCTCGATTTCCAGGACAGCCTTTCAGACGACTACAAATCATAAAGCATGTAAAAATCCCATTTCTTCTCCCAGAGGGAAGCGAGGGGAAACGGGATTCCCTAGTGAGTGGCTGGTGTCTGAAGGATGCTGTGTATCTCAAAGATGAATTTCCAGGTAGCTAATTGGAACCGAATGTGCATCTTATCCTCCTTTCCGTAACCTTCCTTCTTAACCCCACAGCCCCCTGCCTCCGGGTTAGAAGATTCAAAATAAATTTAGGCAGAATTTACAATGAAAAAAAGTTGTCCCACTAGATCTTGAGATGAAATGGAAGTTAATTGTGGCAAAGAAATGTTTTCATCTGTTTTATAAGATTCAATTGGGAGAGAATAGGTAATTGCAAGCTAATTCCCAGATTTAAAGAATCCTAAGATTAAATGGAAAGGTGATTATGTCTGCTTGGGAAAAGGCATTTGTGAAATATTTGCCTTCATTACCCTTCCTATGAGCAGAAGACTGTTTTCCTCAAGCTCTGTCTTCCTCTAGGGAAACAGTTTCTGCAATTGAAAATACAGGATTTTCTTTTACTTAGTTCTGTTGAAAATGAGAATCGAGGGATAAATTCAGGGAGACTGATAATAGGCACTACATATTAGACAGTTGCCCAAGCCACCAGACACTGGCATAATTACTCCATCAGCATCTTTCATTAAGAACTGGATCATTTTACACACACCATTCAAAGCAGCTTTTCTCTCCCTGCATTACTTTACGGGAAAAGGATATGGTGTTGTGTTTTATACAGCCTCATTTATTTCTCAGAAAACTTGGACGCTGATCATATTTTTGAAAAATATTCATATTTATTTTTAATTATGCATATGTATGTTGCCTGTGCAGAGGAATGTACATGTAAGTGCAGGTACCTGCGGGGGCCAAATGAGAGTGTTGGATCCCCTGGAGATGGAGTTACAGGTGGTTGTCATCGGCCCAGAGAGGGTGCTGGGATCTAAGTTTGGTGTCCCTCTCCAGTCCTGTGGTCATATTTAATTACTAACGATAATGCTAAAAATAACAAGTTAGGCCCTATTTAATACCCATGGGGGGGGGGAACCTTCCAATTGGATGTTGTGTTAATGTCTCAGATGATGATGATGTGAGGTTTAGGGAGTGTAGAGAGAAAATTTGGGGCTGATAAGATGGGTTAGGAGTCCAAGCATGAGGATCTGAGCTCACATACCCAGCATCTATCTGAAAGAGCTTGGTGTGGCAAAGCATACCTGGAGCTGAGACTGACAGATTCCTGGACCTCGTGTGCACGAGGAGGACAGCCTATCACCAGGGCAACAACCCAAACATAGTCCAGATGATAGAAAAATCTACAGATGCGGGGTAGATGAAGTATGAGTGCCTGATCATGCCTCTGGGGACGTTGAACTTCCCTGTGGCAATGATTTTACTACTTGTAGTATTGCCTGTGCATCTTAAATCATGGCAACTCAGCACAGGACCGACCAATGTCATTATGGTGACTTGGCAGTGGAAGGACCCGTGTCATCATCCTGTCAACATGTGGCCACTACCTGCTGTTTCCTCCACCTTCATCAAAATTACTATAGTCTGAGACTGAGATATTTAAAGGGAAAAGGATACTTGGAAGAAAATATTTGTTTTTCCACTCAAATGTCCAGAGCTACAAAAGCAACGGTGGTGGTGTTAGTTTCTCTGTCTATGAGAAATGAGGAGAGTTCTGTGTTTTCTAACATTCACACCTTCACTGGGTCTCCTCTGAGGTTCTCAGCCTGGCCTTTCTTACTCCAGGAAGCTGAGGAATGTGGCCAAGCTCCATGGCTGGGCACTGACTCTGTACAAGTATAGCCATATACAATGACAGCTGCTACTGTTCGTTCTTCATCAGGGATTCTATTGGACTTCTGTCATGCTTGCCTGTCCAGCATTACTTTTTCCAAAGGCTTATTTTATTTCATGTATATGAGTGTTTTGCCTGCTTGCATATATGTATCATATCAGGTGCATGCTTAGTACCCATGGAGACCAGAAGAGGATATTGGATTCTATGCAACTGGAGTTACAGATGGCCATGAACCACTATGTAGATGCTACAACCCGAGCCCTGTTGTAAGAGCAGCAAGTGCTTTTTAACCACTGAACCAGCCCTATTTGGCATTTCTTACCCAGGCTTTGCCAGCAGTGTCTTGGAGGCGACTCCAACTGGCTGGAGTAGAGTTCTTGGCCTACGGTAGACTTTGCAGAAATATCAGCTCATCTTCACTGAACCTTTTCAACTTGCAAGAGGGGACTCCAGTAGACATGGAAGTGAAACCCAGAGGACAGAAAAGAGATCCTAGGCAGGCAGGGGAAAGGAGGTTCTCAGTGATGTTATTGTTAGACAGTTTCCTCAGTCGCTTCTCTCTCTATTTCTCACTGAACCTGCAGCTTACCTGGTTTGGGAGCTCCAGGGATCTTCCTGTCTGTCTTCCACCATACCCCAAGTACTGGAGTTATGACATTTGCCACTAGGTCTGGCTTTTACTTAGGGTCTTTGCCTTGGGATCTGAACTCAGGCCCTCATGTTTGCACAATAACCCCTTTGACTTGAGCCATCTCCCTGCCCCTTGATGATGATTTTTGAAAGCCTGAATCAAGACTATTCAGTGTGAACCATTAAACATCTCTCTCTCTCTCTCTCTCTCTCTCTCTCTCTCTCTCTCTCCTCATCTCCCTCTTTCCTTTTTCCCTATTTCTTCCTCCCTCCTATCTTCCTTTCTTTCCTTCTTCTCTTTCTTTCTTCTCAATCTTCCCCCAACCTTCCTTTCCTGTATTCTTCCTCCCTTCCTCACCCCTTTCTCCTCTTGCTTCCTGCCTCCCTCCATCCCTTCATTAGTTTTCTTTTCTTCCTTCCTCCCTCCCATACATCCTTCCTTCCTTCCTTCCTTCCTTCCTTCCTTCCTTCCTTCCTTCC
>JADRCD010214872.1:49106-61910 GCA_019843815.1 Montemys delectorum | reverse complement strand
TCTAACACACCCAGGATCAGAGGTGAGGAGGACACAACATCTGTCCTCCAGGAGTAACTGGGACGATCAGGACCCAGGCACACAGGAACTCTGCCAGCCCAGTGGCTCCAGTTGCTTTTAGTCTGTCTGGGCGTGTCAGTCCCAAAACAACCAGAGGAAGCTCTACTCCCAGGTGCTCTAACAAGCCCAGGATCTTGTAACCTCCCTGTGAGAGGGCAGATCCCTCAAATCCCCGCCTGCCTGATGACCACGCCTCTCTGCCCACCTCCTGCTAATTGCCACGCCTCTGTCCAGGTTCCAGTTGTACCCAGAAGTCCTGCCTTTGGAGACGGAAGAAGCTGCTGATTGGGCCATGTGGTTGAAAAGACTTGTGGGAGTGGTTTTGCCCTTTTTATCCCAGCGTTTTGCTTGTTAAATTATTATTGAATGAACGATGGCTGGATAAATTACATATCTGACTCGGCCAAATTTTTTATCCTTTCCAAGTGATAAAGGCAACTTATATGGCTTGCCAATTCTCTTTATCTCTTTTTAAAATACCCATGGGTAATAGTGGCAGCTGGCTTGCTACAGGATCCCAGAATTATAGGATCACAGAGACAGCTTGACTCTGAGGAGTTCTGACACAACCAGGATCACAGGAAGGACAGGCACTAGTCAGATTTAGCAAGGGCAGGTAGCACTAGAGATAATCAGATGGCAGGGGGCAAGCATAAGAAAATAAACAACACAAACCAAGGTTACCTGGCATCATCAGAACCCAATTCTCACACCATAGCAAGTCCTGGACACACCATTACACTGGAAAAGCAAGATTCAGATATAAAATCACTTCTCATGGTGATGATACAGGACTTTAAGAAAGACATAAATAGCACCCTCAAAGAAATACAGAAGAACAAAGGTAAACAGCTACAAGAGATAAAAGAAAGAATCTCAGGGGCAGAAGACACCATAGAAAACATTGACACAACAGTCAAAGAAAATGCAAAAAGCAAAAAGCTCCTAACCCAAAACATCCAGGAAATCCAGGACACAATGAGAAGACCAAACCTAAGGATAATAGGTATAGAAGAGAGTGAAGACTCCCAACTTAAAGGACCAGTGAATATCTTCAACAAAATTATAGAGGAATACTTTCCTAATCTAAAGAGAGAGATACCCATGAACATACAAGACGCCTCCAGAACTCCAAATAGACTGGACCAGAAAAGAAATTACTCCCATCACATAATAATCAAAACACCAAATGCACTAAACAAATAAAGAATTTTAAAAGCAGTAAGGGGAAAAGGTCAAGTAACATATAAAGGCAAGCCTATCAGAATTACACCAGACTTCTCATCAGAGACTATGAAAGTTAGAAGATCCTGAGCAGATGTCATACAGACCCAACGAGAACACAATTGCCAGCCCAGGCTACTGTATCCAGCAAAACTCTGGGATACAAAAGCGAAATAAGAATGTAATTTAATTCTATTTACTTAAAATGTTTTTAAATGTTAACAAAGTCAGATAAATTGAAATTATGTATCTTTTCTCATCATAATGCAATAAAACTTAAATAAAAAATGCATGAAACTGAAAAAGAAAATGGATGGCTAAGCAAATCTGGTGTATTCTGGTGTAAGTTAAGAGGTGTAAACAGATTGAGCAGGCAGATAAGGAGAGAATCCCTGCAGTGTTTGACTCAACTTCCACCATGGAAGGTCAAGAGAGTTCTTTTTGGTTTTTGAAGACAGGGTTTCCTGGTTGTCCTGGAATTCTCGCTGTAGACCAGGCTGGCCTCGAACTCAGAAATCTGCCTGCCTCTGCCTATCAAGTGTTGGGATTAAAGATGTGTACCACACTGCCAGGGCCAAGAGAGTTCTTAATTCCTGAAATTTACTGTATGATTCTAAAAAATATACAAGTATTGTGCTGGGTATTTTGGCACCCAACCCTTGTAAATTCCTTATAGACTAATATTATTCTGACACAGAAGTACATTTAATGACATAACTCAATACCTTATTTTAGCAGAGGTCAATTGGTACAAATAAAAAGCACATTTTAAATGCTGACCAGCAAAAATCTTTTGCTAAGTGTCCAAACATGTTGATCATAGCCCAAACATAGAGGTTGCAAATCTGTCAAGCTTGTAGTCTGGTAAAACTGGTTTTCAATATTCCTGTGGAGCTTCAGTAGGCTTATTTGGTAATTCAACACATTGAGTAATTACGTATGACAAATCAGCTCCCATCTGAAGTTCCACTTCAAAGGCAATGGCATCAGGCACCCTAGTTTTACCGTATACAACAGTTGTTTCTATGACCATTGGAATCCTTTAGGCAGAGCTGCATTTTTGGACAGTTTTTCTCCAGATACAAAAGTTGCTTGTTGTTAAAAGCTCCACGCTGCTTTTGCCTTGTGAATTGTACTGCATGTTCATATTTCATTCCACCTTCAACTAATGCACCGGAGCTCTGCCAAGGCCTGCGATACAATGAACAGCAATACAACCAGGTTCTTCAGGAAACTTAATCTTCACAAGACTTAACCAGTCATCAACAATCTGGTTGGATGGTGATGCACCATCATCAAAAGGCCAGTCAAGAACACGAATGCCTTCTTTCTTCACAGGAGTAGTGTCATAAGTTGCTTCACGTACTCTTACTATAGTGTTAACTCCATACTTCTTAAGTTCCTCTATAAATTTGTTTAAAGTCGCATTGGTTGGATTGTATGTCATAAGAAATCTCATATTCTTGTATGTGACTTCCACAGAAGCAGGGCAGTTCATTCAAGCCATGATAATTTAGTTTAAAACACACACACACACACACACACACACACACACACACACACACACACAATAGGGTTATGAAAGAATTAAATAATCGAATTCAGAAATGATTCGAAACAAATAAAAAACAAAAAGGAAGCTGAAGTCTACTTCAATATTAAATATATTCCACTTGAAATCCTCAATGCTTTGAGTATGAATTGGGAGAAATGGGCAACGAAACGAACCTCCTAACAAGGGGCAGTGACTCTTCAATCCAGTAATACTGAGGCAACACAAAGGAAGTGCACTGAGGTTTACCCCTTCCAGGTTTGAGCTCTCGTCAAATGCTCTGCAGACTTCAATTCAACACGCCTGTGTCCAGGTTATCCACTCTTATGGGGGCTTCTTGGTGGAGCAGTAATGAATGTCTACAGTTCACTTGTCTGCATAGAGGTTGTGCTGTGCCTGGCAGTAATCTCCATGGCCCTTCAGACACTCCATAAATGTGTGACCCAGAGCACCGCAGGACTGAGGAATATGTCTACTCATTGAAGATTGTGGCCTAATCATACGGCGGTCCCGAGGCCTCTTAGACTGTGCAGGAGGCAGGGCACATGGCAGTGGGCATGGTGTGGCAGTGGCTGCGATGCAGGCCGAGGGGGCACCAGGCTACTATGCAGTGTGCTGCCAGGCCGCTGCCTAGGGCCACACCCCCTGTCTTTCAAAGCTTAAACACCCTAGGGAGAAGATTGTTGGTGAGAACAGTATAAATATCATGGAAAGTGAGGTTGTAAGATTGGGTGACATATTGGAATTCTTCAATAAAAGTGGAGGAATTAGCAGCAGGGGACCCCAATCTTTTTTCTATCTGAGAGAGTTCACTTAGTGAGGAGGGGGACATGTATCCGACCCTGCTATCTACACTGGAAACTTCCCACAAAGGGAGACTGTGGCTGGGTTAGGCAGGGGAGGAGGAAGTTCTGGGAAGTGGGGGTGGGGGTTCCCTGCTGAAGTGGGAATGAGTAGCTAGAAGACTAAGGGCTACCACTGGGCTGGAAGTGGGTACCAGGGAGATTTGATTAGGGTGCTCTCTTTCTGGGTAGGAGAAAAGAGACCAGAGGGGCTGGAGGAGGACAAGGAGCTGTGAGTTGAGGCTATGGGGAGGTCTCATTAGCTGGATCGAAAGTAGTGGAGGAATCGTCTGGTTCGGGCTTCATGATAGAAGGAATTGACTCGAGGAACAGGAAGGACTGAGAGAGCTTGGAGTAGAGATAAGAGAAGGACTGGACATAGGGAATCTGTTTCCAAATCTCTGATTTCTCACAGTAATTGTAAAGGTCTCAAATAATATTGGTATCTATGGTGCCACTAGGCAGTCATTTGGATTAGTTATCTAAGGGATATCGAGGCCAAATTTGATTGCAAAAGTGAATAAGTTAGGGGCCCTTCAGGTAGGGTGCTGGGTGTAGAGGCTGGAGGTTTTCTGAGAGGCATCCCAGTGAGACTGAGGAGGAATGGATGTAATTGTTTCTGTGGATAGAGCTGGAGAGGAAAAGAGATTGCATTAGCCTGATGTTGAGAGCATTCCCAGGATTCAGGGAGGACTAAATGAAAACCAAGCCATTTAGTGGGTTATCATTTCACTTAGCAGGGGTTCATGGCTAACTACATGAGGAGACTTGACACCTGGTACCAGGGCTTTCAATAAGGCCAGAAGGCAATGAAAAACCAAGATTAGGAATGAGTTCTCATCCAAGGGAAAAGTCATATAATGTCATAAAAGTTACAAGGACATAGAGAAGCTGTGGGGTTACAGGCAGCTCCAAGGGGGAGACAAAAAAGGGAAGAGGGAGGAAAGGGTTGCAATAGCCAAGTTGGGCCTAAGGAAGCTTCAGAATTGCAGCTCCAAGGATTTGTCGGGAGAGGAATGGTGTTGGTGAAGAGGGCCAACCATAACTCTATAGACCACAGCTGGGATACCTCTGCATCCAAGAGTATCAGAGGGGAGCCAGATGCTCCATGGTCACTTCCTCAGATTCAGAGAAGCATTTCTACCAGCCAAAGGGGAAACTTACAAAATTATTGCTGGTGGATGGAATGCTAATCAATCTGTGAGTCAGAAGGTGAATCTGTTATGGGTGGATGGAGATGAGGGCCCCAGTTCATCTCAGACCCCAAGGGGAAGTACAGGCACCAAGAAAGCCTATCCAAGACATGATACTAATGTAAGGGTTTTCTGGTACAAGGCCATCTTGGCAGTTGGGAGCCAAGGAATACCACAAAGTCACACCGTACAATGAATCTCACACAAGAGATTTACTGCAGGAGAAATACAGAGAGTAAGCAGAGCACTGGGTAGAGGAGTGGGTTTTATAGGGTCTTTGGAGCATTGGTAGTGGGCTATTGGAAAAGTACAGCAAGGCCTGAAGTATTGCTTGGCCTTTAACTCCAAAACATTGGCTGTTAATGTTGAGACATGGGGGGATGGGTATTTCCATGTTTCAGAGCTCAGGGTCAAGCCAGGGGCTTTTTGTTTTCTTCTCCCTGGTCTCAGGCTTGGGGTAAAGTCACAGGCAGGATGTCCTTTCCTTGGCCCCTTTCACTTACACTAAACCATAATAAGCAGTAACTAAATAGTTTATTACCTTGTATACTTAGGTGAAGAATATAAGAAAATGAATTACCATGAAAACACAAGAAAATGGTAAAGGGAAATGATCAACTTCAACATCAACCAGGAGGAATTCAGATGAGATACATCTCTTCTTGAAAATAGGTAATACCTATGAAGCTTAAGAAGAAGGAAGACCAAAGTGTGGATGCTTCAATCCTACATAGAAGGGGGAACAGAATAATCACAGGAGGTAGAGGGAGAAAGGGAAATAGGAGGGAGAGAGAAGAGGGAGGGAAAAGGGGAGGCAGGAACAGGTGTTGGACAGGAAAGAAGTATAGAGGGTCAGGAAATTGAATAGAAATATGTAGCAGTGGGGAATGGGGAACTGGGGGTAGCCACTAGAAAGTCCCAGATGCCAGGGAAGCAAGAGGTTCCCAGGACCCAGCAGTGATGACTTTAGCTGGAATACCCAACAAAGGGGAGAGAGATCCCAGTTAAGGGATGGGCTACCCACCCATCTCAAAATTTTTAACCCAGAAATGTTCCTGACCAAAGGAAAGACAGGGACAAAAAACAGAGCCTGAAGGAAAGGCCCTCCAGAGACCACTCCACCTAGGGATCGATCCCATCTTCAGACACTAACCCCTCCACACTATTGGTGACACCAAGAAGAGCTTGCTGACAGGAGCCTGGTATGGTTGTTCCCTGAAAGGTTCTACCAGTATCTGATCAATATAGATGTAGATACTCACAGCCAACTGCCGCAGGCAGGCCGATCTGGGCCTCCCTCAACCCGCGGGAGAAACGGGGTCCTAGTCAGGTCGACGAGGCATACGCGAAGAAATGATGACAGAGACGACATATGAAGTACAGGATCTGAATGTATTTCTTAAAAATGGCATCAGACTTTTACAGTTATTGCAAAAGAGAAATGATAAATCTGGCAGCCTAGTAATTGAGGTACATCTGAGGCCACCTGAAACACACTGAGTCTAAAGCAGCAGCCATCTCTGGATAGGCGCTGCATCCCCCAGGCCCAAAGTGCTTGGGCCTGGGGGACTGCGGGTGGCATAAATCTAAGTCCTAGTTCATTTAAGTTACAGTTCGAGTCCAAGAGAGTGCACAAGTCCAAGAGAGAGCACAAGTCCAAGAAAGAGCACAAAGTGAAAAGCAGGCTTATATGGTATACAGGAAACAGGGCAAATGACAAGAGTCACGTAGATGGGCGGGGGGTCAAAAGGATCAGAGTGCAGGACTGAAGTCACGTAGGCAAGTGACCACTACACAAGGTCAGTAGGTAGGATCACATAGCCAGGTGTGAAGCAGGAGGAAGAGAGCAAAGGTGCCCTCCCCGATGGGGCTAATTTGGTATTCCTATACTAATTCTCTGCTTCTGCTGGAGGCAAGAGTAGGAGAATCCGATCTAGCATTTCCTGTTAATTCTCTGGGCCTCCCTGGCTGGAGGCATGAACCTGAAAGTTCTGACCTAACCGGTCTAGCTAATGGCCTTGAGTTTCTAGTATGTGAAACAGTTCTGACTATTGTGAGACTGCCCTAAGGAATGAGGAATGGGCTTGACCTCTGTTGCTAACACTAAGGGCAGAACCTGTCTGACAAGCAGATTCCTTGAGAGAAATTCCAAGCTAAGGATAGCTTGGAATTAAATTAGGATATATTGGAAACATCATGCTGGCCAGGAAACAATGCCCAATCTTAGCCATAAATGAATCATTTTTGGGGGTACCTTTATGCCTAAATATGAGGGTGTGTTGACGATTGGAAAGACTGATCTGGAACGCCTCTTAGTTGGGAGATGCCAGCAGCTACCTTGAATAGCCAGGAGGCACGGGTACCCCTTTGGGTCCTTATTGCCTCTTGCCTTTGATCAGGTTTTTAAGTCCGATACTGCAGACGTGACTGGCGTAGACGAGTGTGCGTGGCAGCCAACCGTCAGGACTGAGCCTAGCTGAGGACCCCAGTGGAAGAGCTAGAGGAAGGACTGAGGAGATGAAGGGGATTGCAGCCTTGTAGGAAGAACTATATCAACTAACTGGACCACCCAGAGCTCCCAGGAACTAAACCACCAACCAAAGCGTGTACATGGAGGGAGCCATGGCTCATGATACATATGTAGCAGAGGATGGCCTCATCTGACATCAATAGGAGGGAGGCCTGTGGAGGCTTGATGCCCCAGTATAGGGGGATGCTAGAGAGGTGAGCCAGCAGTACGTAAGTGGGTGAAGCACCCTCATAAAGGCAAAGGAGAGGGGGAAGAGATTGGGAGTTTGCAGAGGGGAAGCTGGGAAGGGGGATATCATTTGAAATGTAAATGAATAAAATGGTTAATAAAAACAATCAATCAATCAAACAAACAAACAAAAGAAAATAGATAATATAAGGTCTGACAACACAACAAAACTGCAAATTCAACTCATCATCTATCCATCTATCACTTTGGTTGCTTCCTTTGCTGATTGATTCCTTCCTTTTTCCAAAATTGCTTTCACCAACAGCCTGGCACAATTTGATTATATTATTTTGCCCAAAGTTTAAGAGTCTATTATCCCATTGGTGTAAGGCTACAGTAATTCCTTCCCTTGAATTAGAAAAAAAGTACTCACACTTGAAAAGCAAATCTTGCCGTAACTGGTGTGTATCCCCTGAGATCATATCTGGAAATTTACATCTATTTTTAGCATCTGAGACCATTAGTGCTCTGAGCCAACCTCATCCTCTCTGGACCAAGAGCACCATCACAAGTTAAGGGTAAAAAGGACCAGACCCTGCATACCAGGAACTATGTTGTATGTGCTGAATCGAGTTTTCTGTGGACCACTGAAACTGGGGTGAGGGTTTGATGACAATAATAGATTGTAAATGAAGTCAAAAATAGTTCTGTGACGGCTGGAAGAGAGGTAGGGGAGGGCAGGAGAGAAAATAGCCATGCAGAAATACTGATAGCTTTTCTTTGTTTTCACCTCTCTCTAGGTCACCTCAGACAGAGCCCTATTCTACAAAAACTAGTTCCTTGAACACCTCAGACATTGGGTAGGTACAATGCATGCCGCATACATACCAGCATTTTATAAGCATTCCTCTCTCTCTCTCTCTCTCTCTCTCTCTCTCTCTCTCTCTCTCTTTCTCTCTCTCTCTGTGTGTGTGTGTGTGTGTGTGTGTGTGTGTGTGTGTGTGTGTGAGCATGTGTGCACACACACATGCATGAATCTTTTTTGTGGCAGGTTTTAATCTCTGGCTGTTTTCCTTGTGGTCTCAAGATAGAGTACATGAATTTCTAGGTACAGTCATCCTAACAATGAGGTTAGTACTTTTGGAGTCTTGAAAGAAAGTAGTCATTGTATATTTAATGTATAAAACATGGCATTATGAGGAATTATAGACAGTAAAAGCTTAATTACATCTTGCTCTCACATCAGACCAACTGAGTGTAAGCAACAGTTTACATTGTTCTTGAGTTTGTAAGAAGACATAAAGTATCTCCACAAACTCCAATTTGTCTACACAGTATCTGAACACAGATGATACCTTTTAAATTTAATTTACTCCATGTAGATAGCGTTGGAATTTCATGTATATAAATTTTAGAGAGCCACAAGCAAATATATCCTTGCTGTAACATTTTCCTCATGACAATTGGCAACTGATTACCTAATAAGTGTAATATTTAGTTATAGTGCCCAATAACGGAAATGTAATTATTGTTACACCTTTACTCTGATCATGATAGCACAAAAACATGTTTGCTACTTATAAATGGGAGGACTACAAATGCTGTAGTAGTTTCTTGACCTCCAAGCAATTAATGAGAGGAATTCAACAGTGCTGAAAGCTTGGTAAGGTTGGGATTGTTAGAGAGTTATCCCATTTCATATACTGTGGACATTTATCTAGCCTAGCTAAATGAGGACCTGCCTTGATTATTTTCAAAGTGAGATCTTGACTAGAGGAATGGTCAAATCATAGTACACTCACACCGAAGTGCACAACTCAAGAAAGGCTGTTTCATCTATGGCCATACCACCCTGAATGCACCTGATCTCGTCTGGTCTCATCAGCTAAGCCGGGTTGGGCCTGGTTAGTACTTGGATGGGACACCACCCGGGAATACCAGGTGCTGTATGCTTAAAAAAAAAAATTAAAAATCATGAGGGTTTGTCAGTGAGGGTTTGTCAATGTGCATTAATTACTTAGGTGACCTGATAGATTTCACACGCCTTCTGATTTAGTAATTAGCACTATTATCTGTATTTTACTAAGACTCTAAGGACAGAAGGGAATATTTTCTTAAAAAGCACTCAAGTTAGTACAATTAGCAAGAAATTGCAGCAGAGACATATTTTGAAACTAGATAGTCTAAATCTAGGCTCTAGCTCTTATCTTTCAGTCTGAACCACAGAACAAGATCTGTAAAAGAGCTATAATACTGGAAGCCAAGCTGCCTGAAAGATGTTTGAAGAATTTGAAGAAGATTCGGATTTGGAGAGTAGCTGTCATTTTCTCCATGAAGACGTCTGTGAGTAGAAACTGGCTTACGTGGCATTTCTCCTTGAATGGACAGTGAGTAGGCACAGATGGCATTTGAGCTAACGTCCTTTCATTTCCTTTTAGGAAGAAGGTCTTCACCTTGTATTATGATGCTCCCTGCCATTATCCCCAATGGAACTGCTTTCCACCCTTCCACATTTATTCTACTTGGAATCCCTGGGATGCAGGATCAGCATGTTTGGATTGCTATTCCCTTCTGCTCCATGTACATCCTTGCTCTGGCTGGAAATGGCACCATTCTCTACATCATTATAACAGACAGGGCTCTCCATGAGCCAATGTACCTCTTCTTGTGCCTGCTTTCTATTACTGATCTGGTCCTCTGTTCAACAACATTGCCTAAAATGCTGGCAATCTTCTGGCTCCGATCTCATGTCATTTCCTATCATGGCTGCCTCACTCAGATGTTTTTTGTTCATGCAGTCTTTGCCACAGAGTCAGCTGTTCTGCTGGCCATGGCTTTTGATCGCTATGTGGCTATCTGCAGACCACTCCACTATACATCCATTCTCAATGCTGTTGTAATTGGGAAGATTGGTCTGGCGTGTATGACACGTGGCCTTCTCTTTGTCTTCCCCTTTGTCATTCTCATTGAACGTTTACCCTTTTGTGGACATCATATCATCCCTCACACTTACTGTGAGCACATGGGCATAGCCAAGCTGGCCTGTGCCAGCATCAAGCCTAACACCATCTATGGTCTTACTGTAGCACTTTCAGTCACTGGCATGGATGTGGTCCTCATTGCTACATCCTACATCCTGATTCTGCAGGCCGTGCTGCGACTGCCCTCAAAGGATGCCCAGTTCCGAGCATTCAGCACATGTGGAGCCCACATTTGTGTCATTCTTGTCTTCTATATCCCTGCATTCTTTTCATTTTTCACTCACAGATTTGGCCACCAGGTGCCTCCTCAGGTACACATCATACTTGCAAATCTTTACCTCCTTGTGCCTCCTGTTCTCAACCCCCTAGTCTACGGCATCAACACCAAACAAATCCGCCTGAGAATACTTGACATTTTTGTAAAGAGAAGGTGACAATAATCTCCACATATACAAAAGGCTAGTGACTTCCTGGCTTTACTTTGCTGCATCTGCTAATCTCAGTAAGTCAGTATCGTGTAACATTTAAGATTTTGAAGGTCTCAGAGCAATGCTTTCATACCTATAAAGTTAGGCATAGGGTATAGATGGATATTCAGTCTTAAAAGGAAAAGGAATACATTAGGAGGGAATGTAAAACACTTGAAAGGAGAGCCATGAATGTTTACTGTGCCCCTCTATATAAGCTCATGTGTTAGAAGTAGAGGGAACATGGAGTTAAAGATCTATTTCAAGGAATTGAGAACACACACACACACACACACACACACACACACATTTTTTAATCAATGGCAGGTATTTCTTAGAACTGGTGTCATCAATGAGAGTCTCAACCCTGGTCTTAGAAGGCTAGAAGAGACTAAGGCCCTTTGGACCTGGGTTGGGTTTGAAACAGATAAAGATGACAGCTGGGTGAGTCACTGTGAGAAGTCTGGAAGCATGGCTGCAGAGGGAAGGCAGAGCAGAAGTTTCTCAAGGAATTACTTCAAAAGATGCCACTCTGTAAAGAATATACTTACTTCAGGACTGACTTCTGCTTCTTGGTTTTCTAAGCAGATGAGTTCAACATTTTAAGGGCCACTGTGGACTGGTGTGATCCACGAGTGTTTACCTCAGTAGGTAGATTCCTGGGTGTACAAGGAACTCAAGGATAGTGTCTTGCTAGTTGCATCTAGTCAGAGTGACAAGAATCCTCAAGCAGCTGTCCTTCCTGCATATTTCCTTTGAGTCCTGGAAGTGGAATTAAAATGGTTGTAAGCTGCTCCATGGGAGCTGGAAATAGAACCTCTGGAAGAGCAGTCATCACTCTTAACCACTGAGCTGTCTCTCCAGTCCCATTTCCAGATGTTCTTGATCATGAAGAACATTCATTCTTGTTTGTATCTTTCTTTTTCAATGACGTAACATTCAGCCTATCCATAATTGGTTTAATATATCATGTGGCACTTGGTGAATACAAGTCATATCAACAAAGAACATAAACTTTTACTGCGGTATCGTAAAACTATACATACCATGAACTTTGTCATCTTGGCCTTTTAAAGCATACAATTAAGTGATCTTATGCTTTCAATGTTGAGAAACCTTCAAATTTTGTTTATGAACCTCTACATCACTACAAGAAGAAATTCTGTAATGCATTAGAAATAACTACCCATTCCTCAGTCTGCTCAACCACGGAATTTCACCAAGAACAAATCTGTTGTAGGTGCTTTAAGAGAACATAGCTTACTTATTGTAACTGAGCTTCCTTCCATTAAAAATATTTACCAAGGAGCCACTGTATACTGAGTATACAGTGGAGTTTAAAGGTAAATAGACTTAAGAAACTCACAACCTAGGGGAGTGAAGAGAAGATGATGTGATTTCACCAGAGCATGCCATTTGCAGTGACTCAGTATAAAAGACATGGGAGTCTTCAGTACTCCCAGTGACAAGGTGAATTTAGAAGTACTTCTAGTGACATGGTGAATTCAGAAGTACTGCCAGTGACATGGTGAATTCCGATAAGGAATTCCATTGATTATGGGTCAAGGTCCAGCCTTGACAACACAGGGGGTCAAATTTAGCAATGGAAGGAGACCATAACTGAAATCACATGAAGAAAATCTCATACAATTAAAAGCAGATAATAAATATGCTAAGTGAGATTGTATGGGGTCAGCAAATCTAAAACTCCATTGGGTTAAGAGGAGCAGCTCTCTCTCTCTCTCTCTCTCTCTCTCTCTCTCTCTCTCTCTCTCTCTCTCTCTCTC
>JADRCD010214872.1:17855-49096 GCA_019843815.1 Montemys delectorum | reverse complement strand
CTCTCTCTCTCTCTCTCTCTCTCTCTCTCTCTCTCTCTCTCTCTCTCCTCTCTTTCTGTCTCCCTCTCTGTATGTCTTTCTCACATATTCACACACATGTTCACTTTCAAATTTGCATTTTATATTAGATAATGGAGAAACACGTTATGAAATTAGGCTGTGATTATAGTAAAAATGTTTCAGTGAAATGAAAAACCCTCAGACTCTCACTAAGATACATTGAATTAAGATAATAAACAATACTAGTAATGAAACAAAGGAAAACAGTGATACAAATCTTAGTTTTGTTCTGCTGTCTTACCGAGAGGCTGCGCACTTTGTGTCATCGGTATGAAGAAGGGTGGCTTTTCTGTGTCTCTTTCAGGAGCCCCTGCTTATGAGGAGCTTAAGAATGTCCAGTTTAAGTTTCCTCTGGGTGGTAAATTTTTAACAACATACACTGGAAACAGGACAAAGGCACTGTCAGCTGAAAATACGTGTGCAGTAATGAACTTATCAGAACATGGCCGGTTGTTAACTGCACCTGAGAAGTTTTCTCCAGTGAGAATCAAGAGCAATCTTTTTTGTTTTTTGATTTTTAAAACATCCAATAAAGCAGAATTTGGTGAAGGGAGGTAACCCTTAACCTGTTGGAGATAATTTTAAACAGCATTGGTCAGTTTGTCATATCAACCAGCGTTACCAAAACAGTACAAAATAGATCGTCCAATTGACACATAAGGCACATTTAAGTTTTAAGAACTGCCTATGTGTTTACTCTCATAACAAAAATAGTTACAGACACTGAAACCTTTACTAATCACCAAGGCTTCTTATTTATTGATGGTGTATTTTATAAATAGTTTCTGAGCCTGAATTTACAGTACAGGTGAAAGTGAAGGTTTCGTTTTATTCCAAAAGCAAACACTCACCAAAATATGTTTCTCCTACACTGTATAAAGAGAAAACTCACATGATATCATTCTATGAATTTACAGAATAGACACCTAAGTGTTTCTACTATCATTTAAAAATGTATAATTTTAAATTAAGCTTTTGAGAATTTCATAGATCACGTAGTATATTTTCAACACATTCACACCATCTCTTACTCTTTTAAAGCACACAAACACATGTTTATGATACATAGTCATCATGGCAAGACCGTAAAGTTTCAATGGAAAAAACATCTTATGGTTTTTATCATTTTGAAATTAAGGCCTTAGTGAAACCAAGAATAAACAAAACAGTAAATTTAAATACAAAATACAGCTATATCAAGTCAGCAAATAGTTGCAAATCATGTATTAAAAACAAAAATCATAAAAATTTCCTTATGAAAATTTTATTTTTTGTAAAGAAGGGTGTTTGATACAATGATTCAATATGGCAAAATATTTAAAGATCTTTAATATTTAAAGATCCATATTTTTGAACTCCTATTCTTTAAGATAATTTAATGTTCTTAAATTAAGTATATACTTAAAGAAATAGAAATATGTAGTTAGAAATGAAGTAATATAGGACTATAATGAAGAAATTGTAAATTCAGAGGCATCAACATTAATTTTAAAATGTGACCAGTTATATCAGTACATTACTAAAACAGCATGACTAGTACTTTGAATTTGTAACCCCAATAAATTATAACAGCTTTTATAATAAATGTAAGATTTTATAGTAAATCTTTAGTTTAACTTTTTTCTTTCATCCATTTCTTTAATGAGTTCATATGTGTATGTATACATGTATATGTGTGGGTATAAATGAACTGTGGCATACATGTTGAGATCAAAGTACAACTTTCAGGTGTATTTCTATCCTTCTACCATGTGGGCTACAGGGATCTAACTCTGATCACGATGGGTAGCATACACCCTTACCTTCTGAGCCATCTCACTGGCCCTTAAATTCTTATATTTATTATTATTATTATTATTATTATTTGTATATATGCGTTTTGTATATGTGTGCATGATATGTGGATGCACATGCTATGGTGTGTGCATGAAGGTCAGAGAACAGCTCTGTGGGGTTAGCTCTTTCTTGCCTTTATGTGGCCTCCAAGAATTGGGCTCAGGTCACCAGGCTTGTGCTACCATAATAATTCCAATAGAACAGCAACAAAAAGAGTCAATAAGGAATGATTTTGTGGCCTACCACTTAATGAGTAATAAGAATTTAAGCACATTCATTCTTTTAGTGTAAAGAGCATATGAGGACAAGCCTAAGTTGATAGATAACCTTCCCCCATGTGGCATGGGAAGTTACATGTCCTTCTTGTAATGGCATGTTCCTCCCTAATGGATGGCAAGACATATTAAGCTGAGCTATCTGAGGGTGGAGCAACCTTTGGGGGAGTTCCATGGTGGCTGTCTTCCTTTACATAACACAGAGCAGCATGTCTCCTTGATGAATGGGGTCCATCTTGTGGGTCTGAGGACATATTTGAAATGGCTGACTGATGGACTATATATTGAAGTCTTTGAAAGTAGCACATTTAGAACAGGATCATAGGCAGGCTGTAGTAGCTTATATTTAGCCTTCGTGGTGGATCGTAAGACATAATACTGAGGTTCAGCTCTCTGCCCCAAAAGATCATGTCTCAGTAAAGGAGGAATTATACTGAGAAAATCGTGCAAATGTAATCCTTTCTGCTAGCTTCTGATGTGGCAGGAAAGTGGGAAAATAGTGGATGAGATGGAGGTGTAGCCATGCTGTTTCTTACAGAAGTCAGTGGGTAAGAGAAAGGGAGTACTAGTCAGAACTTTGCTAAAGAACCCTTCCTGGGACCAAAACCTTGGAACACGTGAGAATATTTGTATAGAGAGGATTACCATGGATGTGATACTTTGACATACATTGACATTTTTTGGCTTTACTCTGAGTATTAGAAATTCATTTAAGAAGGATTAGCCTTTATAGTAGTTATGTTTCATGCTTTTAAATATCTAAAATGAATACAAACTCATGAAATAGGACTCATTCTTAGTTTATTTCTAAATGAGTTTATTTCACTGACTATTCATCATCTTATTGATTTATTAGATGTTTATTATATGCTATCATGTGCCAAGCATTACACATATGTTTGGAACGCAAGGTGTGAGAAGAATGCAGGCTTAGGTTGTTATCCTTAGTGCAATTATCCAAAGAATTAAGTTAAGTTTTTTTTTTCCTAAAGAGCCTAGAGTCCCATGGCTATAATACAGGATTATTTATTTAAGGAGTTGCATTCAGGGATACAAATGTGAGGAAGCAGAACTAGGAGAAAGCTTCAATTAAAAGCTGCTAGCCACTGGCACCTGTTTGCCACCATTAATTATCAGGATCACCTTGTAACAGGAGAAAAATGGCAGAAGCCAGGATTTCTGAGTGTTATTAAAATCACAACTTTCTGTATATGTTGAAGGTATATATTTATAGTCAAGGGCACCTGCACTGCTATATTTATGAATGTCACAGGACATTCAATTCTAGTCTTCTTTTTATGCCCTTGGTTCAGTCTTGCTGACAATCACCTCTAATTGCCATCTTTCTACAAGATCTGTCTGCAAGAAGAATTTTATCAGAATTTGGCTGAATCCACCTTTTGTGGAGTTTTCATGATTTTGCGATTTTGATTTTTGACAAATAGTTTAAGGAAAAAAATGAAAGCATCTTATTATCTTAATTAGACATTGTTCCTTCCCAGTGTCAAAGAAGATAGAAGCTACTTTCAGCATGTCTTTCCTTTTCATTAATTAATTAATTTATTTACTTTACATCCTGATTAGAGCTTCCACTCTCTTCCCCTCCCACCCAGTCCCTCCTTCCTTCCTCTCCCCCTCTGCACCCTCCCTTTCTTCTGAGAGAAGGGGAGACCTCCCACAGATATTGGCCTTGGCATAGCACGTTGTAGTTGGACAGGGTGCAACTTCTATTGAGCCTAGGCTTGAACATAGTGCACTGTATCAGCTCCAGATCTCACTTGTAGCTGGAGCTTTGCAGTTCTTATCTGATGTATCTGCTACTTTGTAATCTCTTTATTACTCCCCCTTCTACTGGGCTCCCATAGTAAGCACCATTTTATTTTCTCTCTGTGGTTCCCCTCAGATTCTACATTTAGGTAGGATCATGCAATTGTTTGCTCTGTTCTGTATGTGGGTTATTTTATTTGACATAGTCTCCACCAAATGTCTGTGTTGTGGCAAGAGTAAGGGTTTTCTTCCTTGAGACTAACAACGTTCAGACATAAACACACTGTACAATCTCTTCCCCTATTTTTTCATTGACTCATCATTCAGTCAAGAAGGAGTATTTCCAGAATCCCTCAGATTAACCAGCTCTATCTTCTGGGAGCTCAGTGAATCTCCAGTGTCAGTCTTACACACAGCAGCTATGGTGTCTTGTGGTTTTGTGTTGCAGAGGGGATTGTCAGGGAGCTAATTCCTTTTACCTTGGGGCTTTTTCCTTAGGTGCCTTAAAGAAGCACATCATGGCTTCTGAGTGCCTGAGAGGAGAGTGGAGAGATGCAGGGCTGTGAACATGAGTACTTGTTAAAATATACGTACACCCACATGTACACATGCAGTTCAAAATATTTACTGAAGACGGCTGAGACTAGCTGCCCAGGTTCTCACTGCCTCCCATTCAGGTAAGAGCATGTAGGTGACAGTGGTCTTTACAACTCAAAATCTACTGCACGGCATGCACACTGAATGCCAGCTAGCTGTCCAGGCACCCAATGCCCACTTCCATGTTGACTGCCACTGCCAAATTCTCTCTTTCTCATACACACAGAAAAATATTTCCAGATCCCACATCTTCTAGAAATGAATATTCTTTCATTTTGAAATGAATTTTGTATAAATGTGAAGTGTTCCTAAGTTAATTTCTTTCTCTTGTAGGTTTTTTTTTTCTGATTGTTTCTGGGGGAAAATATGTCTATGTCTTTTTGCGTTTTTGTTCATTTTTCTGACATGCTTTGAGTTATGATTTTTAGTGACAATGTATATATTTCATTGTATATTCACCTACATTTAATAATATATTTTCACAATGAGTCATCAATCATTTTTCCTCATTAGAAGCATTTCTCCTGCACACATTCTCAGACATTGATGCTGGCATGCTAACGCTACATTGTTACTGCACACTACAGCACAGTGCATAGCTGCATAGCATATGCTATCATTAGTTCAGATTATTTTGTATGTTTAATATTCTATTATTCCCCACCTTTAAGCATCTCAATTTTTTATAATTTAAATGCAGGTAGTTTCTTTGTTGCTCCCTTCAGGTACTTCACCAGGGTGCCACCATGATGCCTTGCAACAGCACCAGCCACCCTTCTTTCTTCATTCTCCAAGGCATTCCTGGGATGGAAGACAAACACAGATGGATCTCCATCCCCTTCTCCTCCATGTACTTCATCACTGTGATGGGGAACTGCACCATTCTTCTCACCATCTCCATGGAACACTCCCTGCACAAGCCCATGTTCCTGCTTCTCTTCCTCCTGGCCCTCACAGACTTAGGTATGTCTACGACCACCATTCCTAAGGTGCTCTGCATATTCTGGTTTGGACAGAGCCAGATAAGCTTCGCAGGCTGCTTGGTCCAGCTGTTCTTCATTCATTCCATCTCCGCCATGCAGTCATCTGTCCTGATGACCATGGCCTTTGACCGTTACGTGGCTATCTGTAAGCCCTTGCATTACTCCACCATTCTTTCCAATAGTCGCATTGGGCTCATTGGCCTAGTGAGCCTGGTACGAGCAATTCTCTTTATTCTCCCCATGCCTATCCTCCTCCAGCGTATGCCTTTTCACGCCAATCGAGTCATCCCCACCACCTACTGTGAACACATGGCTGTGGTGAAGATGGTATGTGTCGATACCACAGTGAATAGGATATATGGCTTGGTTGTGGCCATGCTGGTGGTTGGTATAGACATCTCAGCTATTGCCTCATCTTATGCGTTAATCCTACGAGCTATCATGCATCTCTCTTCCAAGGAAGCACACCACAAAGCAGTCAACACCTGTACCACACACATCTGTGTTATGCTTGTCTCCTACACCCCCAGTCTTTTCTCTTTTCTGACTCATCGCTTTGGGAGAGGCATTCCTCCTCATGTCCACACTATTCTTGGCAACCTCTACTTCCTTGTACCACCGATGCTTAATCCTATTATTTATGGAGTAAAAACCAAGGAATTTCGGGACAAAGTTACCAAATATTTATACAGGAGGAAGGAGCCTATAATTTTTTCTCACAATCATAAACTTGTTTGATGATCTAGCAGTTGTACTAGAAATCAATAGTAAGTGTCTAGGGGAAATTGGTTAATGGTAGAAATACATTGAAATGTCAGATTAGGGAAGAACTTCTTGATTTCAGTAACTCAAAGGCAATGAATGCAATTGTTCCCCATGGAATGAAATAATGATATCTGCTCTTAATATTTAACAGTGTTGAGCAAACTACTTGTGATAAGGTATATTAAAGTACTTTGAATGTCACCATCCACTCTTTTCCTGTGAGAGGGTGTGGAACCTTTTCAAACAGAGTACCATAGAGCAAACTGTAACTTTCTCATTCTCAATAAGTGGTCAAATATTATAATATATACTTGCCAAGGTATGCACAGTCAAGCCTGAGACAGGGTTTTGTGCATCTATTTCTGTAGTGGAAAGGAAGTTGGGAGAGAGAAAAAGTTGTTTAGAGGAGTGAAAGGGGTCAAGAATGCTTGAAAATGAATTTAGAGTCAATGTTTTATCATCCTAGGCAGAAGCCTGACACTTGGAACACAGAGTTTTCTGTTTCCTTTTGACCAAGGGAGTACATACTAGACACAAGCTTAGGTTTCTAGAGAAACTTTGGAGGAGAAGGAAAAATATTTGGAAACTCTAGTTAGAATGAGAAGGTTGATATGGGTTTTAATTAATTTTATACTTGCAAATATTGCTGGAGTCAGAATTTTTCACAACCAAAACCAGTGTGGTGAGACCTTCTCTCTCTCTTTGAAGAGCTCTTTTAAAATTTTTTATTTATTTTTAATTCATTCACATTGGTGTTTTGCCTGCATGTATGTCTGTGTGAGGGCATCAGATTTCCTAGAACTGGAGTTAAAGACAGCTGTGTACTGCCATTTTGATCCTGGGAACTGAACCCAGGACTTCTGGCAGAGTAGTCAATGCTCCTAACTGCTGAGCTGTCACTCCAGCCCTAAGAAGATTCTACTCTGATGGAACAACGCTTGAGAATGTCTTAAGATGGAAAGCTGTGAAAGTCAGCTTTATACTGAAAATCATCATGAAATTGTGCATAAGGATTGTCTGGCGTAAAAATCTATGGACTGAGTACAGAGTCAAGATTTACTCTGGGCTTAGTAGCCAGATCATCAACAGGCTGGCCCCACAGATCTTGTTTTTGCTTTGCATTGAGACAGTCTCACTATGTACTTGACCTGGTGTGTAGCATGCTATGGAGACCAAAGTGGCCTCAAACTCAGAGAACCACCTGCTGCTACCTTTCCCCAGCTGAGATTAAAGGGATGTACATTCACAACCAGCTCCACAGATTATGAAAAATTCTAACTTTTAGTACAAAAATAATTTATCTTTGTTAAGAAAAATCAGAAATCACAACTCTAGTTCATTCAAGATGCTTTAGAAAAAGTGTTTTTAGGAAGCAAATAAAATAAATGAAACAATTTTAGAAGGAGCTTCTACAGGTTGCCATAGTTGTCAAACTTTATGTCTTTCTGGGCCTTACTTTCCACAGAAAGGGCAATAAAAATGTTATCATCATTGTTGTTCTCCACTACATTGTTATTAAAGACATATGTGCATTTGATAAAGCAGTCAACTGTGCTAGACTATTCAATATAATATGACTTTTCCTCTAGCTATGTACATGGACATATACTACATATGTATGCATATATAATAGTTCTGTAAGAAAACATGAACAATTTAACTAATAGATGAACAAGAAGACATAAATTGAATATATTTTTGATTAAAGTTTTTACTGATTTGATAGACAAAGAGTTAAGAAGTGTTAATACAATATATGATTTTTTTTAAAGGGAGGGGACACACATCCTTTATTTTTTAACAAAATAAAATGTAATAAGATAAAAACAAAACCTATCATATTTAAAAACGAAAGCCAACAGAAAAATAAAAAATCTCCATGAGAAGATACAAGCATCAGAGACCCATTTGTTTACACATTTGGGAGTCTCAGAAAAGTGCTAAGTTCACAGCTAGAGTATGAATGCAGAGGACCTGGTGCTTGCTGTTTGTGTCTCTGTGAATTTATATGAGCTTTGCTCAGTTATTTCAGAGCACCTTGTTCTCCTGGCGTTCTCCAGCCCCTCTGTCTCTTCCGCCCATTCTACTTACCCTTGAGGTTCCCTATGCTCAAAGGGGAGGGATTTCATGGAGACATCTCACTTAGAAGACATACATTGAATAGTTTCAAATTAAATAAAGTAAATAATATACAAAGAATGAGAAGTATATCACTACACATTTCCTAGGACCAAAATATAAAATCTTCATTAGTGTATAGAAGATTTTCATATTAATTGTGGACTGTTGATTTTAGTTATAGTGACAGAGATGTCTCAAAAAGCAGATTTGTTTCTAGGAAATCCCAATTTGATGTTTGTTTACTCAAGTACTCTAAAATTCAATCAGATAAAGCTTAAACAGTGGTTAAATGACTGATAAGTCAAGAGATCGTAATTTGTATATACTCTTGTCCCACTTAATTTTATATGATTTTTCTGCCACTTCCTCAAATATAGTTTTAACGGTAAAATTATTTAATCTTGTTTTTGTATATTTTTAAAAGATTATTTTTAAATTTTTGCAATACAAAGTGTCACAATGACACCACTGTCCACTTAATAGAAGCAGAACTGTTCCTTAGATAACCTAAAAAATGTAGTAACTACAAGTGAATCAGTGATGTCTGGGTAGATGGGAGAACTTGGGGATCACTGGTTTTGGTGGAAGAATATTTTAAGTGTTACTAAATGACTAAAGATGAATTTAAGAAAAGCATACCCTTGACAAGAGATAGTCATCTTAAATGTCTTCTATGAAAAAAAAAAAGATTTATGATGAAGCCAATATCATCTGTGGACAGCACTGAATTACAGTTTACAGGTTACACAAATTGGAATATATTGAAGGTTGTGTTTCTTTGATTATTTGTCTTTGTGGCTACTCCACAGCAGGACGGATATATCTATTTAGTTATTTCAAAGCTCCATGACAGTGCTTTTCAACCTTCCTAATGGTGGAAACATTTAACATAGTTCCTTGTCATCGCCCAGTGCATTGACTCCCTGGGTACAGTCACAGCAATCAGGACACAGGGACGCAGAGTAAAGAGAACCACTGCATACTTTATTGAATTATCCAGCATATTTTATGGGCAAGCAGAATAAAGCGTTCTCACCGCTTCTAATTCTCAAGAGCTTCTATTTCTCAAACAGTAGCTTATCTGGGTTCAAGGTGACCCAAACCTCCTTGCAGACTGAGAAATCCATCTGCAGCCCAACTCTTTTAAGTGGCTTAGTTGCTTAATTAAAACAAAAGATTTTTCTCATGAGAAAAGGACCACAAAGGCCACTTCCTTAGGCAAGCAGCACATCAAGATTCTCTAAAGAGGAAGGATGCTTTCCCTTTGTCCCAGTGTGCCGGGGTTCTCAGATATTCTAAGTCTCCTCCCTCACAGCTAGCAGGCCGGGAGCAGTCACCTCATGGCATCTCTCCACACTCATGTTGTGATGATCCCCCCAGGCATAAAAATTATTTTCATTGCTACTTCATAACTGTAATTTTATTTATAATTTTAAAAATTGTAATGCAAATATTTTTGGAGATAGAGGCTTGCCAAAGGGCCACGACCCACAAGTTGAAAACTTCTAGAGAATTGTTGTATGTCTGTGAACATAGTTTAAGCAGTCACCTACTGATAGATTTTATTTGTAGGGTTTTGATTCTTTTAGAAGAATTCTGTTATATAGATCATCCATTCACTGTTTGTACAAATAAGTATTATTGAAGAATAAATATGTAGAAATAATACTATAGGAGAAAATAGTATATACAGCAGTTTTTGTCAGATCAAAAAAAAACCAAACAAACCAAATACAACATACACTTTTAATGATAAAATATATTGAATCTGCACATGCCCCAGATGATGACTGGAGATACTATAACATGTGTTAGCATCTCAGAGCAGCCATAAAAATTATCACACCCTGATAGCTTGCACAGGTCTTGTACCAGTGATCATAATCTCTTTGAGTTCCTATGTGTACCTGCAATCTATAACCACCCAATATTAATAAACACAGACTTATTCTAATTATTTTTATTTTGAATTTGAAAAATTATATTTTAATTAATTATTTGAGTTAGTATATAAAACAAGTTTGATTATGACATTTTTGCATGTTCTTTTACCCATTCCACCATCTCACTCCAACATGTCAGTCCAGATAGGTCCCATTCTGCTTTTATGTCCTATGCACCAAAATATATTTAAATGTAGATTCTGTACAAGAGAAAATATGTAATATTTCCTTTTCTTCCCCCATTACAATTTTATATACCTTTAATCCTTTTGTCCCATGTTACTTCCCCCTTTATATTTTCATGTCCTGTGCATATACATTTAAATCCATGTTTCACCCATTAGAGAAAACAGGAAGGATTGAATGAAAAGTCTGAGCAGAAGTGTCCCAGTGAAGAGTTCTGGGAATGTAGAGTAAGGGCATGCCATCTGCAGCATTGGCTTTTTGACAGGCTCTCTTGTTAGCAATAAAACACTTGAACATACACACTGCTGTAAGCAGACACCAGGCTAGCTCATCCTTCCTAGAAGCCAGGCTTTACTTTCAATCCTGCAGCACACTGCATCAAGGCAAGTTTGTATAAAGAACAGAACAGGGCAGAGATGGTGCTCTATCATTTCTGATTCTAGATCATCTTTCATTTATTTAATCCATTTACTCTTGGGGAAAACAGATTCCTTGCCATGGGTTGTGCAGTAACTATGAAGAGATGTCTGCGACAAAAACTGAGGTCCCTAGTCAGCAGTGACATTGGGATTTGATTTTGGAATTGGATCCTACAGCTCCAATCAAATCTTAAGATTTTTGCTTCAGTTGACATCAGTTCTAAACCTTTTGAAAATGCCTGGCTAGTCAGCACCCACTAAGTTGTCATCAGACCCCCAATTGTCATATGTCTCATGGGAAAACATTGAGTGTTGCAAGTTGCTTTATTCTAGGATGAGTATTTTCTTTTTAAAAATCTTATTGAAAGTGCTTAGAACAAAACATATACAGAGTGTTACATGTCATATGAACAATGGTCAAATGTACATTTTTGTGGCTTGCTACACAGAAGGAAAAGTAAGTATGGATGTTTCAGATTCAAGTTTCCTTTGCCTTGCAACTACTACGCCTTGACTTTTGGATAATTAACTTATGCAGCTCCATGCTGCCCAGTTGAGATTTTTCCTTAGCAATATATGACAGATGGCCACCCTTCCTTAATTCTCTATAATGATCTGGATTTCTTTATACCTGGTAATTTATATAGCCAAAACCATGAAGTTACAAATCCAGGAGCTCATCATGGTACATGGAAATTGAACTAGAGCAGGCCCACAGGGTACAGTAAACTCCCTGGGCACAGAATGGGTATCAGAAGAGTAGAAACTGGATGGACGTATGTCATGGCTTCAAAATGCAGGTTAAGTACAACAGAAAAGGAAGGTATTTTATTCCTCTAAGTACTTTGGAACTGTTTATACTTCAATCACAGCAGAGTTTAAATTCAGTTTTGTTGCTGAACATGAGGTCTTCACATAATTGCTGCCATGTTTCTCAACATTTAAGCTTCTCCTATTAAGTGTTCCACTTAGTTTTGCTTCACAAATGTTTCAATCCTTGTACTCTACAAATAGGGATAAGTGAGTGGGAAGAGCTGAGTCAGAATTTGAATGCAGGCTTAACTGTTCAGTGCTTGTGTGGGAAGGTTTTATAAAGAAGCCAAGCCTTTTCAAGTTAATATGCAAGGCATGTTATTATGCAGCTGAAATATTATACATAAAATGGCTGGAGTAATCTTGAGAAGAACCCCAACATATGGTGCTACTACTGGGATTAATGGAAGGTAAGAGAATGTGACTTTTCATTAATGGAGAAACATTCCAACCTTAGCGGATGATATGATGCTTCAAGGATAACAGAAAATTAAATCATGAATTTTCCTAGATGTTTTCTTATACATTCTGACATGGTGATTATGATGGTAGCTGAAAGTGAGCATTAGGTATAAATACTCTGTATGCTCCAAACTTTGACAGGAAATGAAAAGACTTGAAGAAGCCACCTAGACCCATGATAATACAATAGGTTCTCCCCATGTTAACATTTCCCCCGAATACTCCATAAGACTGTTTATATTATGAGTAAATTGGTATCTGTTTTAACAGATCGATCATGGGTTTCTTTTACACTTTATGTGGAAGATGTACATAGGTTTTGATGTAGGCATTTTCCTAATCTAATCAGACCAAATAAAATCCAGGGGAAGAGTGTTCATTCAGAAAGGCTTTTCTGCTCTAGCCTAAAAGAGTTGAATTTGCTATTAAAATTGATAGATTGACTTATTATTTTTTTAATTCAACAAATTTTCATTGATTTATTTATGATCAAACCAATATTATAGCCTTTAATCTGAAATAAAGACAACGAATACAATTATTGTACTAAAAATCTTATAATTTTATAGACAGAGGTGAGGGTAAAAAAACGCACAAAGGAATATGTCATGATTACATATGATAAATTATCATGTAAGAAATGGTGAAGATAAGTGTCCTGATGGTTTGAAGAAACAAAAAAAGGCACAGGGGATGATTTTCATTGCAAGGTGACACTTGTAATAGTGTCTAAGCATTTTAGTAAGAGAAAAGACAAAAGGAGAAAGCGATTCAGGCAAGTGAAGCATCAATGAACATATTAAAGGGTGAGAAGGTAGCATGTGTGAGATGCATGGGATTCTCAGTGTAGTGCACATGTAGATATTTGAAGTATACAGAAAAGCAGAAGCTGGAAGTAATGATACTTCATTTTATGATTTTACATCTTAGAGAACCATAGACGTTAGAAACTTGCCATAATACTCAACCTTAAGATTTCTGTAAATTATGTAGAATAGACTGGAGGCAAAGCATTGCAGAGGTTGGAAAACGAGTTGTGAGCATGCCAAGATAAGCCATACTTATGGGTTTTTCAAGACAGGGTTTCTCTGTGTAGCCCTGGCTGTCCTGGAACTCACTCTGTAGACCAGGACAGCCTCAAACTCAGAGATCCGCCTGCCTCTGCCTCCAAGTGCTGGGATTAAAGGCGTGCGCCACCACTGCCTGGCTGAACATTTCTTGAAGCTCTTCCTAGTCATTGTGTTTCATCTACTGAAAACCCTTTGTCTAGTTCTGCACCCCATTTTTAATTTTTTTGATGCCCAGATATTTTTGTTTCTGTTTTTAACTGTTTTTAAATATATATTTTAGATACCAACCCTCGATCCAGATGTATAATTGTAAAAGATTTTTTTCCTATTTTGCAGGCTGTTAGTTTGCCCAAATGATAGTGTCCTTTGTCATAAAAAAGCTTTTTAATTTCACAAGGTCCCATTTATTAATTTTTGGTCTTGAGTCTGTGCCAATGTATTCTTCTCAGAAGGTCTTTTCCTTGCCAAGGCCGGGCCCCACCTCCTCTTCTATCAGATTTAGTGTATCTGGTATTAAACTGATGAACAAAACTCAATTTGGAGTTGTTTCTACACAGCGGTAAATATGGATCTATTTGTTATTCTTCTACATGCAGCCACCTAGTTTCACCAGTCCCACTTGTTGAAGATGCTGTCTTTATTCCAGCGTGCATTTCTGACTTCTTTATCAACAATAAGTTTTATCAACAGTCCATAGGTGTGTGGATGTATGTCTAGGCCTTCAGTGTAATCCCATTGATCAGTGTGTCTGTCTTTATGCCAATACCACGCTGATTTTATTACTTTAACCCAGTAATACAATTTCAGATCTAGAATGGTGATGTTATGCCCATCTCTTATTTTTCAGGATTGTTTTTGTGATCTTGTTTTGCTTTTTTTTTTTTTTTTTTTTGGTAGGTATGTGCACTTTCGTATGAAGTCAGATAGACTTTCCAATTTCTTTGAACAATTATGTTGAAATTTTGTTGGGGATTGGACTGAATTTGTAGTTTGGTTTTGGTGTGATAGCCATTTTCACAGTATCAATCAAAGCATGTCATTTGTTTGTAATTAATGTTGAATATATTAATGCATTTTAAATGAGGTAGCAGTGATATTGGAACTTGGTATAAAATTCAAGTAAATAGAATTAAATCACATTCTTGTTTCCCTTTTGTACCCTAGCTCCTCCCAGAGACCCCCCTTCAATATCTACAACATCTTTTTTGTCATATTTCTTAAAATTTATAAAGTGTTATAACAATAAAAGTAACTATTATAAAAGTTGCTTGATATAAAACAACAAACAGTTTAACAGTGTTATGTAGACGCTCATCTACAGCAATAGTGAAAATACATTTTTCTCAATATAAATTTTAAATAACTCCAAATATATTAACTGTATATTTCAAAATAATACATCACTACTAGTATTTTCTTAAATGAAAGTAAATATATAAAGTCTTTTTGTTTGTTTGTTTTGTATTTAGTAGAGTTTAAAATCTTGGCTCTTACTGTGGTACAAGCCCAAAATAAGAACAATTTTCAAACATTGGATTTCATTGTAATAAGGCTGTACTTTGATGACCCTCACATCACCAAAGGATTTTACCTCCATCGTAGCTAAGCTGAGAGTTGACAGTTCTGCTGCGCCAAGGAATGAATTGTAGGCACGATTTTTGGATACAGACTTCCTGCTATGGTGAAAACTATTTGACTTGAGTGAGTAACTTTGTTCTCAGGCCACAGAGTACAGGTTACATTCATTTAAGAAATGGTGTATTAAGATGGTGTATCCATAAAGTCATTCACCAACTGTTTCAATGAACAATGGTTCTGCTTGGAGGATGGCACAGACATTAGGTGAGGGTAAGAGTCTGGTTCATTGGCTGTGATAATTTAGAAAAGCATTCATCTCAGAGAAAGAGTAACTTCTTCTTCAAACTTGATACAAGAGCTACAAATGTCAAGCAAAGCATTCAGTCTCACTCTTTGTTGTTCTCTTTCCTACAAGCCACCTCCCAAGTTAATTGTCTATGTATCCCTTGGGTATATAAGTACTTTTGAAACATATAAGCTCTTCTGAAAACCATAGTATAGTGTAAAAACATGAAATAAATAATAATACTAATAGCGAGGCTAAGATAGGAGAAGCAAGATTTCAAGACCCTTATGTTGTACACAGCAAGACACTGTCACAAACAAGCTGAAAGTGTATATAGATTGTACAATATTGGACCTATTTCTCCAATTACTAAATTAGAGAGACCATTGGATGACAATCAACAAATTTCTAATTCCTCGTATTTTTGGATTTCAATCAATTAGGATATGTTGGTGATATTAATTTTCATATTAAGATATTAAGAAAAGGTAATTGTCTCTTCCTGTTTTTTTTTTTTTTTTTGTAGGAGGTGGAATTAAGTTTGTGTGAATTTGTTGAAAGATTACTTTCTTGCTTCTTCTAGGGTGTATTTTTGCTCCTTATGTTGATATTTACTATCTATTATCTTTTGTAGGGCTGGATTTGTGGAAAGATATTGTGTAAATTTTGTTTTGTCATGGAATATCTTGTTTTCTCCATCTATGGAAATTGAGAGTTTTGCTGGGTATAGTAGCCTGGGCTGGCATTTGTGTTCTTGTAGGGTCTGTATGACATCTGCCCAGGATCTTCTAGCTTTCATAGTCTCTGGTGAGAAGTCTGGTGTAATTCTGATAGGCCTGCCTTTATATGTTACTTGTCTTTTTTCCCCTTACTGCTTTTTTGTTTTATTTTGTTTTGTTTTGTTTTTTTGGTTTTTCGAGACAGGGTTTCTCTGCATAGCCCTGGCTGTCCTGGTAGACCAGGCTGGCCTCGAACTCAGAATTCCTCCTGCCTCTGCCTCCCAAGTGCTGGGATTAAAGGTGTGCGCCACCACTGCCTGGCTCCCTTACTGCTTTTAAAATTCTTTCTTTGTTTAGTGCATTTGATGTTTTTATTATTATGTGACAGGAGGAATTTCTTTTCTGGTCTAGTCTATTTGGAGTTCTGTAGGCTTCTTGTATGTTCATGGGCATCTCTTTCTTTAGGTTTGGGAAGTTTTCTTCTATAATTTTGTTGAAGATATTTACTGGTCCATTACATTGGGAGTCTTCACTCTTTTCTATACCTATTATCCTTAGGTTTGGCCTTCTCATTGCATCCTGGATTTCCTGGATGTTTTGGGTTAGGAGCTTTTTGCTTTTTGCATTTTCTTTGACTGTTATGTCAATGTTTTTTATGGTATCATCTGCCATCTCTCTTCTATCTCTTGTATTCTGTTGGTGATGCTTGCATCTATGACTCCTGATTTCTTTCCTAGGTTTTGTATCTCCAGCGTTGTCTCTCTTTCTGATTTCTTTATTGTTTCCATTTCCATTTTTAGATTCTGGATGGTTTTGCTCATTTCCTTCACCTGTTTGATTGTATTTTCCTGTAGTTTTTAAAGGGATTTTTGTGTTTCCTTTTTAAGAGCTTCTAGCTGTTTACCTATGTTCTCCTGTATTTCTTTGAGGGTGCTATTTATGTCTTTCTTAAGGTCCTGTATCATCATCATGAGAAGTGATTTTAGACTTGCATCTTGCGTTTCCGGTGTGATGGTGTGTCCAGGACTTGCTATGGTAGGAGAATTGGGTTCTGATGATGCCAAGTAACCTTGGTTTGTGTTGTTTATTTTTTTATGCTTGCCTCCTACCATCTGGTTATCTCTAGTGCTACCTGCCCTTGCTAAATCTGACTGCAGTCAGTCATTCCTGTGATCCTGGTTGTATCAGAACTCCTCAGTGTCAGGCTGTCTCTGTGATCCTGTCATTCTGTGATCCTGTGACCCTGGGTTTGTTAGAGAACCTGAGAGTACAGCAGCTTCCTGTAGGTGTTGTGGGACAGGCTTTGGAGCCTGAGCCCAAGGTCTTCTCAGGACACCAGCCCAGAGAGATCAGAAGGAACCCTAGCCACTCTGCTGTCAGAGTTCCTGTGTGCCTGGTCCCGTGGGTCCCAGTTACTCTGGGTGTTGGGACAGATGTTGTGTCCTCCTCACCTCTGATCCTGAGAGTGTCAGAGCGCCTGGGAGTGGAGCTTCCTCTGGGTGTTTTGGGACTGGCTGCAGGACTACTCAGGACACCAACCTAGAAAGTCTGGAAGGCCTAATC
Source organism: Montemys delectorum (assembly GCA_019843815.1). Classification (NCBI taxonomy): domain Eukaryota; kingdom Metazoa; phylum Chordata; class Mammalia; order Rodentia; family Muridae; genus Montemys; species Montemys delectorum. The sequence goes on along the minus strand of JADRCD010214872.1, from coordinate 31,653 downwards.
TTTGATTTTTAAAACTATAGAAAGATGATCACCAAGCTCTTAGTTTTTATTACTCTTCTTATATTTTATATTGGCATTAGAGTGTTTTTACTATGTTGAGGCACCTGAGAGGTTGTGTGTACATGTCTATGTTGGGGTGTATGTGTGTTCATGCTCATATGTGTATAATTGCATATGTGTGTGGAAGCCCTAATTCAATATTAGATGTCTTTTCAATTGATCTCTACCTCACTTTTTGAGACAAAGATTCTCACTGAACTTGGAACATGCTTACCTGGATGGAAGGGTAGGTCAGTAAGCCCTTGTACCCTTCTGTCTCTTCCTTAATACTAATATTTGTTTAACATGTATTGTCATGGATCAAACTCTGGACCTCAGTTTTACATTGCTCTGGCTTTCCAGTTTTTTATTTCAGCTGGAAGTATTCCATAAAGTCTTTGGTTTTGCCATCAATTTTGTCAGTTCTTGTCTGGTTCTGTGGATTACCTGCTAGGTCTGTTTCTTTAGGCTGTTGGCATGTGAATAGCCCTGACCTTTAACTCACTGATTGAATGTATTTTCCTCTGCATATTTCCTTCCTGACATCTTCCTCAAATCTGTCTTGGAAGATCTGTATAACTTCACTCTTGCTTTAAAAAAGAAAATTATGAAATGAGCTATATCCTCTGTCTGCTTCTTTTAAAGTGGGATGCTTTGTTTGAGACCTAGTACTAGCCCAATACCCAACAGAGAGGCTTCCTTCAGCAGCTGATGGGAGTGATGTGAGACCAGCAGCCAAACATTAGATAGAGTTGATATTGGAGATCTCCATTGGGTGCCTCCCCTTGGAGCCTCAGGAAGCCTTGTAAAAATCTTGGCTACTTGTGGCTCTTTAAAACCACGTGGGATCAGGATCATCTTCCTCCTCGTCTGCGTCCATGTTCAGACTGACTTATTCTTAAGGAAAGAAGAAATTTAATGTGATGGCTAGAGATAAAGACTACAAATGACTCGCTCATTATTACTCATTTAAGAATCTCACTGGAAAGTCAGTTTAGACTAATAGGTGGCCTATTAGGGTTAGAAGGGAAAACTAATAATACTATATTATAATCTCAGAAAAATAAATGAAATTTTTTGTTTTGTTTTTAAATTTCAACACAATGTTATAGGTTGAGATTGGGGTTCAGAAATGTAAGGCCCTTTCTCCTAACTGTAAGCTCAATGACCACATCTGTTTGCCTTAATATTAAGATGATGATTAAAAGTTGTCTTTACATTCCATGCTTTTATTTTGTGTAAGTTGTTTTAGACATGACATTATATAATTACATTTTACAGTGATTCATTATCATAAATTTTATTCACACAATAATTTAAAACACAGTAACAGGGCAATACTTCACCAAATAATGTAAGTTGATGTTTATGCAGGAGGTAAGCCACTCTGGATGAGTTCATGCGAGGCTAATGTTGGTTTAGAAGCAAGTAGTTTCCACCTCACATGCATTTTTTAGGGTAGAGTTCCCTCTCACAGGAGTATCTTGAATTATGTGTCCAGACAGCATGACTTAATTTGCAATGAAACAGTTCAAACTATGTATTTCAATAGTTCATAAATCCTGACTATACATGACATGTATTATCACTATCATTTGAGTAGACTTGTAAAAATTTCACATTGCTAACAAATTAAAAGGTCACAATAGGGTGAGTACTTACTCTTCAGTTTCCTGAGAGGTTATTATAAAGAAGGATCCAGTGAAAGCACACCAGGATCCTTTTAGCAAGAAGATAGTAATTAGAAATAAACAGAACTTGAGAATGAGCACATAGAAAAAATGGAGTGAGACCACTCTTTTTTGGTCTATTTTTTCCATAATATCCACAAGTCTTGGGTGGTTGTCAAAGGTCTTCTCAGATAACCTCATCATTTATCAAGTTGAAGGTTTATTACTGGGATTCATATCCTATGAAGTTCATCTGCACAAGCATTTGACCACCCTGTCCCGTATCTCTTTCATTTTAATACCGTAGATAATTGGGTTGAACAACGAAGGTATGAGGAGGTAAAGATTGGCAAGGATAATGTGAGCATGAGGTGGAATGTTGCGGCCAATGCGGTGGGTGATGGATGAAAATAGTGCAGGTACATAAGTGATGAGAATAACAAAGAGGTGGGCTGAGCAGGTGTTGAGGGCTTTGAATGTGGCATCTCGAGAGTTGAGGCGTACCACAGTCTGCAGGATGAAGACATACGAGAAGCCAATTAGAAGCAGATCAAGTCCCACTACAAGCAAGATCACAAAGAGCCCATAAATCCGATTTGGTCTGGTGTTACTACAAGCCATTTTTACCACAGCCATGTGGTCACAGTATGTATGAGGAATGATCCTGTGACAGAAAGTCAGCCTTTGAAGTAGAAGAGGCATGGGCAGGATAAGGATGACACCCTTGGCAAGTGCCACCAGTCCTAGGCGTCCAACTAGAGAATGGCTCAGAATTGTGTTGTAGCGTAGTGGTTCACACACAGCCACAAAGCGGTCAAAGGCCATTGCAACAAGTAGGGCTGATCGTATCACTGAAGCTCCATGAATGAAAAACATCTGTGTGAAACAGGCATAGATGGCTATGACTCGATCATCAAACCAGAAGATGCACAGGACCTTGGGCACAAGAGCTAGAGTAGAGATGAGGTCAGCCACCATCAGCAGGGCCAGGAGCAGGTACATTGGTGTGTGAAGTGTGGGGTCAGTGATAACCAAGAAGAGGATAGCACCATTGCCAATGAGGATGGCCAAGAGCATGGAAGTGAATGGCACAGAGAGCCACAAGTGTTGTGATTCTAAGCCGGGCACTCCCATAAGAGTGAAAGTCATAGAGCTGGAGTGGTTGAAGATTAACATGCCAGAAACCGGTAGTAGTTGTTAAAGAAGGCTGAAATACCTGCCAACAAGACATGGGTGTTGGTTGATTTTATTGGTTTTGGTTCCAGTGGTTGGCTAAGTTGTAACCCAGAGAAAAAAATGTCATAATGCCTTCTTACAGTCATGTAATGCACAGCCTAGTTTCAGTCTCATCTCTAAGACCTTTTATTGTTTTCATAATAAATTTTTATGGGTCTTAGCCTTCAATACAAAGGCTGTATAGAAAGTCTTCATTTTTCCCTTTCACAATTCAGCAATCCTATGCTTTAAAAAAAGCCACTCATCCCCTGCCATGACAGCAAGGTCACTTAGCAGGTACCAAGCTTGCTGTGCAAAAGTGATGACCTATTTTAGATTCTTGGAACTCATATAATGGCAGAATGAGAGAAACAACTCTACAGAGTTGTTCTCTGACTTCTACATACACAACCACATTCAATAAAAATAAATCTTAAAATTTTCTGAATAATAATAGTAATATTAATAAAATAGTAATATTAATAAAACGGTAATTTTCTGAGAAATAATAGGAGAAACATTTTCATCCTTGAACAAAAGCTGAGAGAACCTGATAGAATCTCATGCTGTTTTCACTTGTATGTCTTTCATATACACAGAAAGGGGGAGCAGGAGGCATACTTCTTCAGTTTGTGTTCCCAGATGGCCACACAGTTTAGAGAAAATATTATTTGAGATCTTTTCCCTTTGCATACCATGTTTCTTTCAGGAGTATCTCTGGTAGTAACATTCTTTCTCTCCCTGTAACCTCTGTTTGTGGAAGACAAGGATCTATACAGGGACGTTGTGAAGTGACTGCCTCTTGAACTGTACATACGTGTACTTTCTGGGTAATTCATTGAGATATCATTCTCTTTTCCACTGTTAATGTCCTTCATATATAGAATGTAGATGGTTTTATATTTAATTATAAATATTTACTTCAAATTTGTCTACTGGACCTCCTACGAGTATGCACTCATTCCAGGGTCCTCATCATCAATCAGCAGATGTTTTCTCACTAAGGATCTTTGAATAATCTATCCAGTAATAAAATCAACACCATACTCCACTAATAACAATTTTGGGGGTAATGGAATACATGTGATATGAAAGGAAAAGGGGACTATTTGTGAAGACAAGAGGAAGCAATGGGGAGTCTAGGAGAAAGTGGTTGGGGGCAAATAAAACAAAACATAATGTATGAGAATGTGAAGATAAAACCCATTACTTTATATGCTAACAAAAAAAAAAGAAAGAAAGAAAGAAAGAAAGAAAGAAAGAAAGAGAGAAAGAGAGAAAGAGAGAAAGAAAAGGAAACAGAAGTCCATGTAAGATATTATATTCAAATAAGTTTCTTTTATTTTGGTGGCCTTTCCCTAAGAAGATAAAAGGCAGCTTCTACATTCCCTACTTTCTAAAAACCACTTGCTTTTGGCAATTAACACATGCCATTTAACAGCAGGGGATTAGGTAAAGAGTTTATTGCTAGAGCTTTCTCTGGCCAGCTAGTCAGGAGCCCCTCCCTAGCCAGAGGAGAGACTTGGAGCTTGTTCACTCTGTGAACCAGGGAGGAAAGAAAGAAGTCACTCACACAGACAACGTAGTACATGTTCGATCAGGTCTGACTACCTATTTTATTGAATCAACGACTGTTCATGCATAACTACACGCAGACAAACACATATACATATATACATTTGGTGAATGGGACTGAACCCCAAATGCCATAACATACATTAGGGTGGATGGATGGGGCAAAGCCCCCCCTAACCAACATCTTATTTCTATACTCTGGCCTTTTTATAGGCAAAAGTTCTTAGAAAATTACCTCATCGATAAAATGTCAGATAAAAGGGGAGTTACAGAAGGATGTCCATAGTAAGTTCAAAGCAGTTTGTTCTGTATACTCATTATAAGTTCAAAACAACAATTTCACACTACCTCATTTTATCATTATGCACACATTCCTTCCTTCCTCTGTCCTTCCCTCCCTCCTTCCCTCCCTCCCTTCCTCCTTCCCTTCTTTCTTTCTTCCTTCCTTTCTTTCTTCCTTCCTTCCTTTCTTTCTTTCTTTCTTTCTTTCTTTCTTTCTTTCTTTCTTTCTTTCTTTCTTTTCTTTCTTTTTTCTTTCTTCCTTTCTGTCTAGACAGAGTTTTATTTGTGTAGCCCTAGCTGTCCTGGAACTAGCTGTGTCGACCATACTGACCTTGAAATCACAGAGATCTATCTATCTCTGTGTTCTCAGTGCTAGAACTAAGGGCATGCACCAACACTGCCCAGCTCCATTTATTTTTTTTTTTAAGAGCACAGACATTCAGCATGAGCCTAAAATCTCTGCTTATGTGTCTATATGTTGGGAGATTTAGTATTATTGTATAAAGTGATATTCATGAATTTTCTGAGCTGTTGAAGCCATAAGGTTGACTAATGGTTCTTAGAAGAAATAATATCACTTTGTATGAAGAAAGGATCTATACTTCCTTTGGATATCTACTAAGTAGCTAATATTTACAGAGGCGTATATAATAAGGAAGAGAGGAGGGGGACCAAATTCAGTAAAGTCCTTGCCAGAAAAAAACCCACTATCACCAATATTTCAAACATATTAGAGTGCCATGTGACATTCACTTAGAAAGGACTTTGCCTGCATAATAAGTAGATGTTCAAAATAGCTCATTTTGATCAGGCCACAAACACTCCCGATGAGGGTTGCCTAGGAGAACCTACAGACCCTATGCAACACAAGAACATACAATGGAGGCATTTACCTGGTCATATGGCTTTGAGCTGCTTTGTTAGGCTAGAAGCTTACTGATGAGATGTAAGAGTTCTGGGACATCCTAGTAGGACTTTGCAACTCTATGAATTTGCTGACACTGTCATTGGAGCAAACTGTAACCTGTCGGGACCTTTATAACTTTCTTCACAGAGTAGAAACATAAATATTAAAGTAGTTTATTATAAATGTAACATTTATAATAAGTTATATTTATGCACAGTCTTTTTCTTGAAAAAATCATAGCTATAATGTGCTTTGACTAATATTGTAGAATCTGAGTTTATCCAAAATTATTTCTGTTACGCAGCACTCGTCTACTTCAGTTGTGTCTGCATGACAGGTCTAAAATACCTGTCCATAGACCTGAGGCGCACGCTTCACAGTGAGCCAGTCACAGTGAGCCAGTCTCCTGAGGTGGCCGGTTGCTAACATCTCCTAACTCAGATGTGTTCCAGATTGATTTCTGCAAAGTCTGTGGAGAAATCTACATGCTTTTTTTTTTATTCAGGCATAAAGGTGCCCTAAGAAATATTTCATTATAGCCAAACTAAATTGAACAATGTTTCCCGACCCCAACAATGTTCCAACTAATCCTAATCAGTGCTGAGCTGATTCTCGGCCTGGAATTTCTCAAGGATGTTACCTATTCAGACAGATTGTCTCCAGAGAGGGAAAAAGACAAAGCATTAAAGTTTACTGTCAACAAATGGCAAACTATTTCACTTATTAGAGAGGAGCTGGTTGACTCCCCTGGCAAATTAGGAGTCTGTCACAAACACTCCCAGAAATCACTCCCAGGCCTAAGTAATGTATTATTCATGAGAGGTTAGCTAGAAGGAGACCCCCCTGGTGCATACTTCTGACAACCTAGAAGAGTGAGATAGTTGGGTGTTTGTTTAGGGCTGCCAAGGTAGCCCAGTGGGGAAGAGCACCTGGCTCATTTATACCTGGCTGTTTGATCTACTGTCTTTGATGTGACTGCTACCTGCCTATGTGACCTCTGACATTCGCCCTGTTTTCTGTATACTATATAAAGCCTGATTCTTATTTTGTGAAAATACATTCAGATAACACACTCCTTGTGTCGTGTCTGTCTGTCACCCACCGAATCCCTTGCACACCTGGCCAGAACACTCATCACCCCGCGGAATAAGGGCTCCCCCATAAGAAACCCGGTCCGTGGTATATTTCACCTTTTCTTTTATTGCTGCTGTTGTTGCTCTTATAGAATTATCAAAGATCTCCTTAATTTTCATATAGTTATCTAATCCAAATTGACATTTACAACTAAAGTAATCTGGCAGCATCCCCCTTGCCTCCTGTACTTATTCTCTTACCTACTCATAAAATCAATACTTTTGTTGAAACTGATGCATTATACAGGACTGAAGTTGCCAAATTTTTTAATCTTTAAAATGATCTATATTGATTATGTAACCAACAGACATGGACAAAGAATGACAATAATAGTATGGATATAGAACTGGAAGGTACTATTAAAGAGAGGAAAAAAAATATAGACCATATTGTTCTGTTTTACTTTAAATTTCTTTTGGGCAAATCGATATACTCAGGCCATAGACTGATTGTGTGTAGTCAAATGAAGGTTGATTTTATGTATTGTATTGCATGTAGACTGCAAAATGTAAAAGTAGTGTATGCATTAGATTTTGATCTCCATTAGACTGCCTGAATCTGTACTATCTTTCCTTTCCAAACCCAGTCCCCACAAAACTCATCAGCCTTCAGACCCTTTATATGTCACAGAGCCACAAAGTGATTCACACCATTGCCATGAATTATAAATACTAAGTGGTATAACAATTCTCATTCAGAGACCCAGACAACTGCATCCAAGTAAACATCCAGCATTGAAGCCTAGGAGCTCCAGTCTCTAGAGCACCTGCAATAATTCCCGGTGCTGTCATGTTGAGAATGACCAACCTAAGAAAATGTGGTTCATGGTACATGAATCTAGGTCCCCATTTATTCTCTATTATTTTACCTCATTCCACTTTGTTTCTCTTTATCTGTTAGGTAAATTTACAGACAATGACTACAAAGTTCGGTAAATGTTATAACTGAGATGGACAAAAGGTTGTGGTGCTTGAAGGGGAATTTTCTTGTACAGGGACAAAGAAAATTGTAAAGAACATTTACCAGATTCTTAGGGGATCAGAGAACATTCTGGATGGGGACGTGTGTGCTTGCTTGTGTGTGTGTGCGTGTGTAAACATACAATATCTGAAAATTTTGATTTGTTTAGGAAATAGAAATTCAGTGTGGACTTGCCTCTAACTACATAGATTCCTGGGGCTAGGCTCATTATCTTTGATTGATAGCACGATTTCCATATCCCTTTATAATAAAACCATATCTTCCTCCATTTTCACCTTTTCTCTCTGCACACACACTAGTTATTTTTTAAGCATCAATTAGCCCAACTTTTTGTTTTTTAAGAAGTTCTTCCCATTTAGCTCATGCTTATTAAGTACTCACTACATAGCTGGATTTGTAAAATAATTATGCTGTCATAGTTCACATTTCTTTGTCATTAAAAATAATTTCTGGATTCTTGGATCTTTACTCTCTCACCCCTTAAATCTGCTGTGAACTCTCTCATCTTTCATAAGGGAAGTGTAAAGGTTGCTGAATGACTAGAAAATAAATGCTTGTTAAACAGGATTAATGGAGCTATAGGTAGATATTGAGAGAAAGCAATTGGATCAAAAGAAAGATAATTATTTAAATTTTAAAATTAAAACTTACCTAGAAATATCCTATTACTTTCTTACCACTCACCTTGTTTTGGATAAACAGAGCATTCCAATCTGAGGTTGGATGCGGTTTTTGTTTTCTACTGAGCTCGATAGAAAAGCACTCTCTCCCTGCATTTCTTTCTGCAAGATGACATATAAGTTTTCTTGTTGCTATGGGCCAAGCAACTTTCTTTCTCTCATCATAGAAAGAAAGTTTTGTAGTCTATGATTTCATCTTAGGAGAAATCTGAGCATAGGGACAGGTCTTCAGAGACCAAGGAAAGAGGGAAGCACAGCACAGCTCATCAGAGAATACCACTGGGGGTTTTATTAGAAGGCCAGCATGTCTTGAAAAGCAGCCCTCAAAGGAAAAGAAATTGTTGTGACCATTGCCAGTTTCCATGTATTGTTAGATTTTTCACTGTTTACCACTTTTCTGAAGACAGAAACAACTTTTCAGTGATGTTTTCACCTAGGAAAACAAAGATTCATTTAATAATTTGGGTTTTTCAATTCAACTTTCTTCTTTTGATTTTTATCAAGCAATGCCATTTTCACTTTTCAAATGACGAGGACAGGACTTGGCTGCAGTTCTTTTTGGAAATCTAAGTAATACTGGGAGAATGTTGCTTTTTTACATTACTGTGTATTCTACTACTTGACAATGACTGGTCTGTAAGAGAAGTTTTATACCATAGATACCGTCTAAAGTCCATTACTGGGGAAAGACAGCTAGATCTGAGGGGCATTTAAGGGATGGTATGGAAACCTAATACAGTGGGAACTTTGTAAAATATATAAAGACAATTCTAATGAAGTTACCAAATAGTGGGGGAGACGGAGTCCCAGTTGGCAATCTCTTGTCATCAACTGAAGCTTCCAGGACCAGACTATGTTACATCTACTTGAATTGTTGGCCAAAGGGAAATCTCCAAACAACTCATGCTGTGAAGAGACAATACGTTGCTTTCCACAAACAGACAGCAAGACCCCTTTGTTGAAAACAACACCCCAACAACTCATTGAATGTGAAGAGGTCAAGCTGGTGCCTACATAGAAACAGAACCTTCACACCTACATTCTAGTGTCTTTGGTATGATAGGGTACTCTGCAGGTTATCAAGAGGAAACATAAACAACAACACAGACACAATCCCTTTGATCTTTGTCCTGCCTGCAAAATATGTTAGGGTGATGGTGGTACTAAGCTTGTGGGAATAAAGAACCAATGTCTGACTTGACTTAAGGCCGATTCCACAAGAGGGAATCCATACCCAACACTGCTTGGGTGACCAAGAACCAGAGTCTAGATATCCCAGAGACCTAGGATAAAACCAAATACTACTCATTTTGAAAAAAAAATAGTGATAAAATGATCCTTAAGTGGTGGATGCCATGCAGGAGGAACTCTGGTGGGCAAGTGAGCTTTCTGGAGTTGGTCCACTGTTTTGCCCAGCTGTGATGGATATACTTTGGAGAGGCAGAGCCCTAGTGTATTCATCTTTAGATTGCTTCTTGCTGCTGTGGTGCCTTCTCATGTTTGTCATTGCTATATTCCTCTTCTATATAGCATGATGTGAATGGGCACGGGGAGACCTTCACTGACTCTAGTCTGGTGGTGGAGACTGCCCATTGTATTGGGCAACTTCCCTGCAGATCAATGTGAAGATGAACTTTTGAAACAATAAGATAATATTGTTTAGATGAATTAGTGGTTTTAAAGAACCCCTGACTTGATTTAAATAGTTTGATTAAGGGAGTAGATTAGGCTGTCCTATCATGGAAATATTAGATAGAACTAACAATAAAATGTGCCTCATCCTTGTAGAGTAGTGAGGGCTACATAGCTCAAGAAAGGAGTAATGTGAGCTTTCGTGTGTTACAAGCATGTGATTGTACTTGGAAAAGAAAGTGGGTTTGGGACAAGTTAATGATCAAATAAAACATTCATTCTAAGTTGGGTCTGAGTTCTTTGATCTTATGACCTAGGTATATGGTCACAGGTTTTGGTGTGCACCCTGAAAAGACAGGGTTACAAGCAAAGAGGAAATGATTCTATTATGAGCATGAGAATAGAGAACAGATGGTTAGCCAGTTTAACTGAACCAGACTTCAAAAATAAGACATAAGATAGATGACGATTTGTTTCTTGGTAAATACAAATTGTCAGCTAAGCATAGGGAAACACTTGCTACTAGAGACTTGGCTTGCTTAAACTTTGTTAATCAATGACAAAAGAATTATTTCTTTGGGATTATGATGAATTTGTGGAGAGAAAGATAGATGGTAAGTGTTCAGTTAGGTATGAGTTTCAGAAGAATATATAAAATAATTCTGTTGTAATTTCCTTTTATGTAATAATTTTAATTTGTTTTTGAAGAATATGTTTTTGTGGTGATTGTTTTTTGGAGAATATATAACTCGTGGCTATGAGATAATGGTTTATTCTTACATTGAGGATTTTTGTTTTAGGTGGTGTAAAAGGGCTAAAGGAAAAAAATTAAAGTTGTTGGAGATGGTTGGAGGCTCGTTTAATCCACGGTGTGTGTGTGTGTGTGTGTGTGTGTGTGTGTGTGTGTGTGTGTGTGGCTTTTCCCCTTTTTCATCAGCTCCAGAGAGTTAAGTTTTGCTCCCTCAAAGAACAAGACTGCTGACTCCACGCCTTTCCTCAAGACAAGCTGGCCTTTGGCCCTTAATGATATTCTGCTATACTTACATACCCAGTGCTTTATTAGCCTTCATCAGAGAAGCTTCCCTCGCAGCAGACAGGAATAAATACAGAGCTCCACAACCAGACATGTGTGTGTGTGTGTGGGGGGGGCTTGGAACACAAAGATCTAAATGGGGTATTTTCATAGAATCCCTTACCTCAGGTCTAAGGGAACCCTGTGGAAGAGGAGGTGAAAGAATGTAAAAGTCAGAAGGGATGAAGGACACCCAAAACACCAAGGTCCTCTAAATCCAGCTGAGCAAAGCTTATATGAACTCACAGAGACTGAAGCAGCAAGCACAGGGCTGGCATGGGTCTGCACCATGCCCTCTGCATGTATTATGGCTTTCTGTTTAGTGTTCTTATGGGACTCTGGAGTGTTCAGATGAGTGGGTCTCTGATTCTTGTGCCTTATCGTGGGCTCTTTTCCTTTACTCAATTTGCTTTGTCTAACTTTAATATAATAGTTTTTGTTTTATCATATATATATATACACAATATATATATATGTGTATACATATATGTGATATATATTTGTATATAACACATATATGTATAGTCATGTCGTTGTCTCTTAGAAACTTGTTCTTTTTTAAGGAGAGACTAAAAGGGAGTGGAGCCAGAGGAAAGGAGAGATGAGGAGAGAGGCTGGGAGGATTAGGGGGAGGAGAAATTGTAATCAAGACACATTGTATGAGAAAAGAATGTTTTCAATAAATCACCACTAATAATAGAGTGCTTTCTGCTGTTCAAGAGGATCTTTGAATCCACACATGCCAGTGATGCTCCATATGATCTGGTGCCATCTTCTGGTCTCAACTGGAACTGCATGCCCAAGGTGCACATTTATATAGGCTGGCAAAACATGAACACATAATTAATTCAATAAATTATATTGTTTATTCTATAATAATATAACTCATATTAATTTAATAATACTATATTATTCATCACATATTAAAATACGCTAAAATAAAACAATAATTAATTTAAAAAAATCTCTGCTGAAGATCTGTGTGTGTGTGTGTGTGTGTGTGTGTGTGTGTGCATTTCTTATGTGTGAGTTTCTAAATTATGATGTGGAGTTGGGTGTGTGGAAAAATGGAACAGATATTAGAGGAGGAAATCATAATCAAAATATGTAGAGAAAGTATCTTGTGAATTGTATGGAAGCATCACCTGTCAATTACAAAATCTACTATACCCTATGATTTAGACAGGAAATAGAGGTAGGCATCCAGGAGAAAGAAAGGATCCTGAGCTAGAGCCAGAAGGGAGATTGGCCGGGAAGATGTAGCAGGACGGGTGCATGGTACCTGAGCACTGGTGACCAGCCATGTGACAGAATGTAGGCCAGAGTAAATGGGATATTTTAAGTTATATTTAGTCAGAGAACAGCCTCGCTATATGGCCAGGGTTTTATAAATATATTCTGAGTCTGAATTGTATTTCTGGGAGCACGGGGCTGGGAGGAACAACCAAAGACTAACTTCTACAAAAATATATTGTCTGAAAAAGCATTTTTTGTTTGTTTTTTGTTTTTTAAAAATAAAAACCCAAACCCAAAACAAACAAAAAAAGAGCACTTCCTAGTCTCTAGGGGACACAGGAGGGTTCGCCGCTCTTCTTCAGGAGGCTCGCAACAGTCTATAACTATAGTTCTACTCAGTTTTATGCTCTCTTCTGGTTTCTATAGGCACCCCTGCTTGTAGCCACATGCAGTAGGCACTTCCTGTGGTAGTTTAGATGAAAGTGGCTTCTACAAGTTCACATATTTGAATGCCTGCTCCTTAGTTGCTAGAACTGTTTGGGAACCATTAGGAAAAGTTGCCTCTTTGGAAGAGGTGTGTCTTGGTGGTAGGCTTTGAGGTTTCAAAAGGGATTGAAATTATAGTTTGGTAATTTTCACTCTACCTGAAGCTAGAGGAGTACCTGTATATTATTTAATATATTTAAAGTACACTAATTCTGTAAGTTACTTCTGCTAAAATCTCACTAATGTAAATTGTAGAATTTAGTGCTTGAAGACCTTATTCTATATATAATATTGTGAGAAGATGACATTGTCTCTTGTCAAATAAAGTAATTAAATTTTATGAGTTTAAAAAATAAAGAAAGAAACTTATCTATTCTTAGATAAGTTTTTTTCAAACATAACTTTCATTATTTGTCAAGTTCTGTGGAATTCTTGATATTTAACTGAAATCATATCAACTTTATAAATGTACAAGGTGAGATTGTCTTTGTGAAACAGAATCTCACTGTGTTGCCCAAGATGACCTTAACTCTTGGTAATTTTACTGTGTAGGCCTTGTGAATGCTGGGATTACGTGTGTACATACCATCCCAGTTCTTCCTATACTCCTCATTTTTGGTTCCTCCATATCTGACCACATACATTTTTCGTTATATTTTCTTTAAAAGTATATAATGACCTATGATTTCTACCAATTATCACTAAGTTTCAGTTAAGATCATATAGTCATTTCATACTTCCTGTGTCCGACATGTCCCCCTCCCTTCTCTCCTTCCTTTTTAACTTTTCCTGTCTCTCTGATACAATGAAATGATTGAGACTACTATCTTTTTTGGTTGCTGTACTCAATCTCTCTCTCTCTCTCTCTCTCTCTCTCTCTCTCTCTCTC
>JADRCD010214872.1:0-12131 GCA_019843815.1 Montemys delectorum | reverse complement strand
TCTATCTATCTATCTATCTATCTATCTATCTATCTATCTATCTATCTCTGTCTGTCTATTATCTATCTATCTGTGTTAATATGTGTGCAAACAAAAAATACATATGCACTTACACACACAAACAAATATTCATGGATTAATTAAAAGAGTGCCAAACACTAGTGCAACTTGAAAACTAGTTAGTGAGAACCAGATTCCCAAATCATAAATGGTTTTAACATACATATGAAATATGATGGCCATCTTGACCACTGTCTGTGTTTTTAGGACTGATGACCCCAAATTAACATTTTTCTATATTGCATGAGTGTTCAGCTACATCCTAGAATACGGGCTGTAATTCTTTCCTTGAAAACAAGTTCCATTAGCTAGGTTGAAATTGTAGTTCACTTAAGTACTTACTCAAACCCTTTGTCACAGTTGCTTATTTTGTTACAGTCATATCATATATTATGCAAATATTTTCACATATAATTCCCTAATTCTCAGAAATAAATATTATAATTACAATTATTATGACTGTCATATTAAGAATAATAGTTTTTCAAACATTCTGTAGCTAGTGAAAGTTATTGTGACCTCATTTACTTATCTACCCAATGTTGTCTTTTTAGGCAATATGATATGGTGTGGGGTTTTCTGACCAGAGATGATGTCCAACACCATACTCCAAACCATGGAGTCTCCTAATCACACGGACTTGGATTCCTCTATCTTCTTTCTCTTGGGCATCCCAGGTCTAGAGCAATTCCATATGTGGCTCTCACTTCCAGTGTGCTGTCTGGGCACTGCCACAATCGTGGGCAATATAACCATCCTGGTTGTTGTTGCCACAGAGCCAACCTTGCACAAACCTGTCTACCTCTTCCTCTGCATGCTCTCAACCATTGATTTGGCTGCCTCCTTCTCCACAGTACCGAAGCTACTGGCTATTCTCTGGTGTGGAGCTGGGCATATCTCTGCCTCCGCCTGCCTGGCACAGATGTTTTTCATTCATGCCTTCTGCATGATGGAGTCCACAGTGCTGTTGGCCATGGCCTTTGATCGCTATGTGGCCATCTGCCACCCACTCCGCTATTCTACCATCCTCACTGACACTGTCATTGCTCGCATTGGGGTAGTAGCTATGATGAGAGGCTCCCTGCTCATGCTCCCATGTCCCTTCCTCATTGGTCGTCTGAGCTTCTGCCAAAGCCATGTGATCCCACACACATACTGTGAGCATATGGCTGTGGTGAAGCTGGCCTGTGGAGACACCAGACCTAATCGTGTGTATGGGCTGACAGCCGCACTGTTGGTCATTGGAGTTGATTTATTCTGCATTGGTCTTTCCTATGCCCTCATTGCACAAGCTGTTTTTAGGCTCTCATCCCAGGAAGCCCGGTCCAAAGCCTTAGGTACCTGTGGCTCCCATGTCTGTGTCATCCTTATCTCGTACACACCAGCCCTCTTCTCCTTTTTCACACACCGCTTTGGCCACCATGTCCCACTCCACATTCATATTCTTCTGGCTAATGTCTATTTGCTTTTCCCACCAGCTCTAAACCCTGTGGTATACGGAGTGAAGACCAGGGAGATTCGTGAAAGGGTTGCCAAGGTGTTTCAGTGGAGACAGGGAACTGGGCTCAAGATATCTAAGTAATTATGGAGTATAGTATAGAGTGCAAAAACAAAACAAAACAAAACAACAACAACAAAAAAACCCCATAGTTTTTCAAGATTAAGAAATTCTCAGTATTTGAAACTGGAAAAATATTTTAATGCTAGGATAAGGTCCTCTGACAAACTTCTGTTCATTTACAATAACCATAAATCTCAGAAGAGGGGAAAGATTTCTGCGCTTCTCTTTGACCTGGAGAAGTGTAACCATAACACTCTTGCTTCTGGATAGCAACTAAATACAGAAAAAACTTTCCCTGTGCTCGAAGGGTCTACTCAGTCCAGAAGACCTCTGCATGGCTATGAGGTCCCCACATTTCCTGGACTTCTCCAAGAACCCCAAGCATGAATTCCAAATTCACAGCATTTGGAAGGATCAGAAGACAGGACAACTGAGTCACAGCTAAAGAACAGCAAGGAAATTCTTACGTTTTTCACAAATCCTGTCATTGCTGGTTAGTTCCTCAAGTGTGGAAGAGACATGTGAATTGCCAAGAAATACAATATGAGTGAGCAGCTGTACAGAACTCGACCTGAGAATACTTTAACACAAAACCTTTAAAACCTCTATGGTTGAGGGTACTGGAGAGGTCAGGACATACCTTCATTTCTAACTTCAAGTTATCTATCTCACACAGCTCATTCTCTCCAGCTTCTAGGGAACCAATATAAAACCAAATGCCCTTAGATATTATCCATACTAATATGTACTTATATTTCAGATTACTTGCATATTATCACTAGGAGTAACTTTGCAAAGTCATTGACTTTATCTTCTGAACTTGGAAAAAAATAGCCATGTACCCACATAAACCAGTTTCCTATTTTTTTTATTTCACCCAATATTTATTAATCAACTTCTCTTTTATAAATGGACAAGTTCAATCTTAGCTAACTTCATGTAGTAAGAGGTTCTTTTTAACATTTTTGTGTTATTTTTATGTGTATTGGAGTTGAATCTGTATGTATTTTCATACACCCCCTATGTGCATTGTCTGTGGATACCAGAAGCGGGCATCAGATTCCTTGTGACTGGAGTTAGAGATGGTTACAAGCACACTTTATGGGTGTTAGGGCCTGAGCTCAGGTTCTATGCAAGAGCAGAAATCTCTTGATCACCAAGCCACCTCGCCAGACCCTGGTAAAAGATTCTTAACTGCATCAGTGGAAATAAGATTAGAAACTGGTCACCAGATACACAAAGATTTTGGGTCTACAAGAAGAGTAACTTCAAATCATTGGTGTGTTACATGGCACTAAGAATAATCACTTTAAACTGAGTCCATTGATGGGAGACATTTTCTGCTTATCATCCTGTTGTCCTATGTAGATGGCACACAAGACTCCTTGACATTTATAGATTTCTATGTCCTCAGAAAGCATCAGCCATGAGAGAGAGAAAAAAAGGCCTATTTATTGAAAAATCACATGTTTGAGAAAATAAATGTTGCTATTTTGATTCTTCAGGCCAGCAGAGAAAATGGTTTGCACATATTTTAATTTAATAGCCATTTTTAAGAGAAAGAGAAATATTATACTAGTCAATGGTAAGGGCAGGCAATACATGGGCTGTCAGGGATTTTTATTTTGCATTTAGTCCTCAAACTGAGATAACCTTAACATACATTTTAGGAATTGGGTCCTGTTCCAGCTTGGTATCCCAGCACTTGAGAAATGGAGGCAGTAAAATCACAAGTTCAAGACCAGCTTGTGCTATATAGCAATACTTTGTCTCAATCGCTACAAATATACAATTCAAAATATGGTACTCCTTCAAATGAGTAAGCTTCTCATTCTCCAAATTGGCATTTTTTCTGGCACTGAAGTTCCTTACCTGAATTCTGCAACCCTAAGGCTACCCTGTGCTTTGTGTCTCAGGTTCTGGACCTATGGGCTTGCAACACTTCTGAATAAACTCCCGAAAGTGCACAGATCGGCAGTCCCAGTTGCTCATGACTTCTCATTATAACAGGATTCTCAGCACTTTGTGTTAGTGGTTTTACTCCTGGTATATTTTATAATGATGCATTTTTATCACACTCGGTTACCTTCTACAATCCCCTTCTCCATTCTTTAAGATCTATACTAATCTTTGTCCCAGAGTTTAATGAAATGATTCCCAAACTCCAGCTATATATGTAACAGAGGACTGCCTTATCTGGCATCAGTAGGAGGGCAGGCCTTTGGTCCTGTGGAGGCTTGATGCCGCAGTGTAGGGAGATGTTTGAGGAATGAGGCAGGAGTGAATGGGTGGGAGAGCATTCTCTTAGAGGCAAAGTGGAGGAGGGATGGGATGGGGGTTTTGTGGAGTGGAGTTTGGAAGGGGGGGCAACATTTGAAATGTAAATAAACAATTAATAAAAAGTTCCAATTTTTATATAAACTCTTGACATCTGTAGCTTTTACTTCTTCCCCCCCCTTTTTTTTCCTCCTTTTATGTTCAAGAAAGCCTAGAAAGCACTGGTGGAAGCACATCCTGCCATCTACTGCTAGTCCTTGGGTTAACAATTTGTCTTTTCACTGGTACTTTTTTTTATAGCTCATTTTCCCAATCTCTCTCTCTCTCTCTCTCTCTCTCTCTCTCTCTCTCTCTCTCTCTCTCTCTCTGTGTGTGTGTGTGTGTGTGTGTGCGTGTGTGTGTTGATAGAGATCAAGCTTAACCTTACACCTTTCACTGACCAAGCAAGCATTTTGGCACTGAGTTATAGGCTTTGCTTATAATCAGTCTTTTAAAAATTGAACATAGACTCTTCTCTCATAATTCCAATCACAATTTCCCCTCCCTCCACTCCTCACAGCTGCCCTCGTTCCACCCCCTCCATTTCCTCTTTAGGAAAGAACAGACCTCCACCTCCCCTCTTCTGAGGAAGTAGAAAAGGGAGATGGGGAAAGGGGTGCGGAGAGGAAGGGTCTGAGTGAAGAGGAGGGAGGGGAAGCTGCAATAAGGATGTAATGCAAATTAATAAATAATTAATAATCCAATTATTATTCAAAACAAGAAAAGAATAAAAGAAATAACAGCAAAAAACAGGCCTCCAGGAAACAACAGCCAAACAGGACAAGACAAGAAACAGCATGACAGGGCAAAAGCTCCCCAAATCAAAGCTGAACAAGGCAACTCAATATGAGAGAAAAAGTCTCAAGAGCAAGCGAAAGAGTGATACACCCATTTCTGCTGCTAGGAGTTGTACAAAAGCACCAAGCTAACAGTCCAACAAAAACCAAGCCAATGGCTAGAACATATATGCAGAGGCCTGGTGCAGACTCATGCAGAACCCATACTTCAGTCTGTGAGCCTACGTAAACCCTGCTTAGTTGATTTGGTGGGCCATGTTCTCCTGGTATCCTACATCTCCTCTGACCCCTACAATTTTTCCTTCCCTTTCTCCCAGGGGTTCCCTGACCTCCAAAGGGAAGGTTCTAATGGAGGCCTCCAATTTATATTCTCTCTCTCTGCCTAATGTCGGCTGTGAGTCTCTGTACATGCTCCCATCTGTTGCTGACAAAGCCTCTCTGATGACAGCTGGACAAAGCGTCCATTCATGAGTATATAAACTATCACTAGTAATCATTTCACTGATTTTTTTTTGCCAGGCATTTTTAACTATTCTTTAACAAAAGATTCTTCGTAGTACATACTAATTATATATAATAATGAGCTTTGTTGTAGCAATTTCATACATATGTATAATGGATTTTGATCATTTTGACTCCGCCGCATCACCTTTGCATTCCTCTCACTCCTGCTACTCTTCTTCCTCTTTCCAACTATTTCTTCTTTTGCTCTCATACCATAAAAAAAGATCATTTTGGTGAACTCATAGAAATTCCTCATAGGAATGTGAGTGAGCTGTAATTTGTCAAAAGAGTATGGGTAATATATTAGTGTTATTCCACTTAAGAAATATCTCTGCACTGCTCCCAAAAATTAACTGCTCATAGATCCCAAAGGAAATGGTGCAGTTAGTTGAACTGCTCACACCTAATGATCATTTTTTGCATATACATATTAATATACATATGTGTATATATATACACACATAGACACCTGCTTACACACACATATATGTGTGTCTGTGTGTGTGTGTTTATAATACATACACTCAAGGAAAGGTGGGGCCACTTGAGCTTGATGGAAGGTGGACAGGCTCAATCTTGTGTAGTTTATCATAGTCAATAGGAGCTCCAGGTACAAGGGCATGTTTTGAATAGAAGAAAATGTTCTACAACATTTCACCTTTTCTCCATCTGTTACATTCTTTTGGAGCCCCTCTTTTGAGATGTCTAAATCTTGTAAGAAATGACATAGACACTATGTTCATAGCTGAACACTTAATAGTCATTTATTCTTAGCTCCTTATCTAGTTATGAACCTCCCTAGTAACCACTGTCCACTTCAAAAAGAAACCTCTCTAGCCAGAGCCTGCATAGGCATTAATCCATGAGCATAAATATAAATATTTAGAAGGCAATTTGACAGCTCTAACATGTCAATTTAGCAATACAATGGCATCAAGGGTATGTTCTCTTCAGTCACAGGCTTTTGACCAGTCTTCAGTACCAAATATGTTTGTTCCTGTGGAGACAGACTTGAAGTTAGTCAGAAAATGGTTGGTTCATCCCCAAACAGCCATGCCAGTATTGCACTGGTGGGTTCATGCTGCTTGACAGACAGGTTGGTAAAAGGGCATTCAGAGCGCACAGTTAAACAAGATAGTTGATGACAACTCCCCCTCAGCAGCCTGGTAACACCTTTTGGCATTGTGAATACCAACCATTGGGAAGGAAGCTGCTAGTTCATTCCAGCTTTTGTTTTTTTCTGTCTTGTAGCCAATGCATTATTACCATTCATTTTTACTTGAGTTTACTAAAATATTTTTGATACTAATTACTTCTACATTTCTACATTCTTGACTCTTGCTTCTTTGATAACAGCTAGTTTCAACCAGAAGTTTACATTTGTAGTAAAACCACTGTCATCAGTAACCATTTCTACCTATGTCCTTACAGTGTACTATAGGTCGCAGTTTCTAATGGTTGGCCTCATTTCCCGAGTAACTGGAGTACTATGGAGAAAGCCCTTGCCTACGTTTATATCTTGAAGTGCTTTTGTTTGTTTTCTTCTAGAAATTTCAGAGGCTTAGGTCTTTCAACAAAGTCTTTAATCCATTTTAACTTTTTTTTAATAAGGTAAGAAGTGTGGATCTGTATAATTCCTCTGCAGGCATATATCTAATTTTCTCAGAACCATGTACTGAAGAGGCTGTATTTTGTCCAATTTATATTCATGACACAAGTTACATGTCTGTAGCTATGTGGAGTTTATTTTTGGATTTTTCTTCTATTACTCTTGTCTATATGTCTATTTTTGTGCCTCACTAGGTAATTTTACATTAAGACATTCATACAAGTCTTGACATTTCTGTACTTGATTTCTTTTACATTTAATGTTATGTTCACTTGCCTTCACCAGAAAACAATTTTTTAGGAAAATGAAATTCATGCATTTAGTGATCACTTTATACATGTTATGTTTTGCAAACACACTAGAAACTTTGTTTTTGAATGAATGCTTTCTTTTAAAAACTCTTTAAAAATTTATAATCACATGTTTTATAATCCTTTAAATTTTTTATGCTTAAAAATGATTAAGAAGTTCCTACCTACTGTAGGATCATTTTAGTTCCCTGACGAAAAACGTTATTCCTATTCATGTAGGTGTCAGGCTACATTGATAGAAAACACATCTCTGAATTAATCTCCTTGTTACACTTTAGGGACTTAACACCATAGGAATTTAGCTTTCTCTACTGGCCATTCTCCCTCATGCCTCTAATGGGGACCTATTATCCTTAGGTTCTTGAAGTAGTAACATTTCCTATAAATTCTATAAGTCTGTGATTCCATGATTTCTGTCCCACACTCAGATGAGAATACATCCTTATCTCATGTAAAAAAAATTTTTTTTCTATCAAAATGCTGTGTTTCCCAGTGGGAAACTCTTTCCATTACTAAGACTCCAGGCTGTGAAGTTCTGCTCACAACGACCGTAAGTTACCACACTTTGTTCAGTGTTATTGGTTAATTCTTCCAGCTTATGGTGTTTTGTTCCAAATTTAATGTTGTTCTGCAACATCTGGCAAAAAGCAAGCAATACTATTGGCTACCATAGTAGGAGACAGAGGTTTGTAAAGCTTTTGAGAAAAGGTGTAAGGGCAAATTTAGAAAATACCAGGCTGGTATGGAACAGTTGAAGCTATTTTCAGAAAAAAACCCAACCTCCATGTTATTTTCAATATTTACATTATCAAGCATTTTTTTGATGGAAGAAACATATTTTATGTTATTCAGAATTTAATTGTTAAAAAGTTAAAAATGTCTTTTTCTATGCATTTAAACTCGCTTCTAGTCTCAACTGAATAACAGCAATATCAACTAGGGGAACATTTTAAATGAAAATGGTGAAAATATAATTATTCAGCCTTAAAAAGGTAGAAATTCTGGAGTTTGTGACAACACTAGCAGAATCAGAGACTAT
This sequence comes from Montemys delectorum, assembly GCA_019843815.1. NCBI lineage: Eukaryota > Metazoa > Chordata > Mammalia > Rodentia > Muridae > Montemys > Montemys delectorum. The sequence continues at coordinate 3,934 of JADRCD010214872.1, read as the reverse complement.
TATGTTAAATGAAGTAATCCCTACATAGGAAGACAATACCAAATGACATTTCTCAGGTGTAGAACAAAATAATTTTGTTCAGAGAAGAAGAGAGAGGATGGCAGTTGCCATAGTCTACACTGGAAGGAGGAAGGATGGTGGACAAGGAAGGAAGCTCTTAGGTTGACAGGAGGAATAGTTTGATCTTTTTAGATCAATAGCATAGAATTCTGAATAGAGCTGGACATTAAGATCTGTACATTTCAATATTGCTAACAAAATACATCTCTATAAAAATATATGTATAAATATATGCATATACAAATATGCATAAAATATTTGGATGAAGGAAACATTAATCAACTTGATTTAATCATTCCATATAATATTAAAAATTAAAATACTACATATAAAAATAAGTAAGTAAATAAAATGTATATCTTTAAAAAGAAATAAATGAAAATCTATCAAATAAGAGGCTGTGTGATCTGAGGTAGAAAGAATGAACGAGGGTCTTAGAGAAATGTCAGATCTTGTGCAAACACATGTCTTACAGTTTCAAATCCTCAGGACTTGTGGATGCCATGCTGAGTTTCTTTGAAATACTCATCTAAGATCTCAGTAAAACTAGTGTATCTCTAAGCTTCTTTGTGTTTTTCATTCATTAAATTATGTATGGTTACATTGAGATTACTCTGGTCATGTGGGTTTATCATAGAGTCACTAGGGACTGTATGCTTGTTGAAATATGGAAGCTTTGGGAAATATCTGGAGAAAAATTATCTTGTTATTAATAATTGTTTTTTTGGAGCTAGTGAGATGGATCAATAGGTAAAGGTGCTGGCAAGTAGCCTGATGATCCCAAGTTGTTCTCCAGAACCCAAAAAGTGGAAGGATTGACCCCTGAAGACTGTATTCTAAACTCTACATATGAACAGTATCAGTTGTGGGACCCAACCACACATAAATATACACACACAGAAGCATAAAAGTATTCACAACAAATAATTGTTTCTTGCTGATAATACTATGGGGAAATTATTTTCTTCAATTTCTTTACTTTGTGTTTAAAATTACTGTATCAAGAATAAACTTATATTTAGTATAACTAAATTGCTAACGTCCCACTTTAAAGAACCAAAGTTTTAAAACTTTGGTACAGAGGGTGTGTGTGTGTGTGTGTCTGTGTGTGTGTGTGTGTGTGTGTGTGTGTGTGTCAGGCTGGTTTTTTTTCCACTCATATGATGGGCCAACAAAATAAAGGACATAACAAGCAATAGAATTTGAATGTGTATGAGTCTAATTTTACCAGGATTCTGAGCATCTTCAATACCTTCTTCAGAATGATAGGTGTGGCTTGTCCACAATGTGGGAATGATTTTTGTTCCCTAGTTATGAAGTTTCAATTTTATAGGAAAAGCCTCTGAAATCTGTGTACAACAGTGTACATAATATGCACCGTGCACTTGAGGATCTGGGGATATATCTCATATCAAGTGTGCCTGATACAATAAAAACATCATTATATGTGCCTAAATTCTGTCTTTATAGATCCATTAAGTAACTAAAATTTATAAGATCACTAGATGGCTAGTTAAGATAAAAAATGTAGCTATGGTCATTTAGCATTGTTTAATTCTTTTGCAGTCTCTTCAAGTGTGTTTGTATACAAAGTTTACTATAAAATAAAATATATTCATCCTCTAAACTTCAGCATAGTTTATTTCTTGAACCTTTATATGTTGATGATAATACTTTTGATAAAAGTATATATAAAATATGAATGTATATATATATAATATATGTGATGTATATATATTATATGTATATATTCACACATTGTTTATTTATAAAATTAAGTATCCCATAATTACAGATTAAAATTCTAGTGGTTGTTATCAGTGAATAACATTAAATCAAGTAATGATAACAAATATACATTGGAAACAAGGCACTCATTCATTTCTGTGTTTCTGATGAGGGAAAGAAATGCTTAGAAAAACTGTAGTTGCATTTGTGTGATAACACTGCCTTGAATAACAAAGGATCTTGCAAAAACAGATTTCTTATTTATTCTTCAATTTCCCTGTTGAGTCAAATTGCTAACTAAAATACTCTTTTGGAAGTGACAAGAATCAAACTTTGAGACTTGTATGATGGCAAAGGTATCTACTATTGATTCTCACCCTAGCCCATGTAAGTGTGACTTGTAAGTTTACTTCTATTGCTAAGCCTCTTGAACTCTCTGATGCTTTATTAACATAAACACCGCAATAATAGACTGTCTGTAACATCCATTCTTTCATAGCACTGAGATGCGCCTCATGATGATGGCTTTAAAACACCATTGAAAGATTCCCATTGTAGAAGTTGTTCTTCTGAGATGGATGTATGGCTTTTTGTGTCCCTATTTTGAGACCATTTTCATTCTATCCTCATCAGTGTCAACTCTTGCTCCAAATCATTGGTATTCAAATCACTGCTCACCTTTTCTACCTCCTGGTTTGATGAAGGTGGATCCAAATTTTCCCTCACTTACTGAGTCTCCACCTTTGTTCTTAGCTGGACAAGTTCTAGTTCTTTAGATTGTAGCTGTGCATTCAATAATTTCAAAGACAGAATTGTTTTTATTTATTTTATTCAAATTGTTCTAAAACATATCTCTACCAATGCAAAATTCTTGGTAGACATGATGGGCCTTATTCATTGCTTCTTGTGCCACTGTATGAGTTCCCCACCCCCAAGCTCTTATTTTTTTTCTTTAAGAAAAAATTCTCTCCAACCTAAATCTACTTCTCAATGTCTTCATACACAGTGACAAAGCAAAATGTGAAATAACAGATCCATTTCCCAAATGCATTGCAAGTGATGTCTTTGCCTCTCTTTAATGGGCTTTTTCATGGTTCAGAATGAAGACAACATCTTGCACTAGTGCATCCATGACAGCCTGATTTCAGGTTACATAGAACAGAGGTCTTCCAAGGTTGAGCTTGCCATATGCTAATATGCAGTGTGCACACTGGGAATTAAAGGCAGTGATTCTTTCTCATTTACATCAGTGAACTCCAACTGCAACCAAGAAAGCCTGCCCCCAGTAGGATTTGCTGAAGTCCTTGGGAAAAAGCCAGAAATTGCATTTGATGAATTTTCACTGCAACATACAAATGACATCTCTCTTTGTTATCAAATGGCAAAGCTGGTTGTCACCCTGCATCTTCCACTTTAACTAGAAGTTGTGAAACTCTTTATTGGAAAAACGAAACAAACAGCCTTTGAATCATGGATATATAATAAGAGATAAAGTCCTGACACTAATGAAGACTTCCAGGAAGTCAGACCCTAGAAGTCCTCTGGAAGGTGTTTCTTGGGTATTCCCAAACAGGGCTAAATCTACTAAGACAATATTTGGTGTCATGAGGTATTCTAAAAACAAGTTTCCTTTGCCACCATTGCATTGCTAAAATCAGGACAATCAGAGTTGTGCTCATAAGAATTAATTGTGAAGTTTATCATGATTTGATCATAAGGTCACAATACCTCCTGGAAGCCCTCCCAAGATTGTATTCAAATTTGAAGTGGACTTTGACTAAAATATTGCTGAGTTCTTCAGTATGTACACTTGCACACACTGAATGTCACATAGCTGAATTTCCAGTATGAACTAGAAACCCCAGATCCATTTTCTAAAAACCAGACTTAAATCATCAAAATTAATAATATTAACTAGTACTCTTAAATGTTTCAATATAGGAACTGTGCCTTTAATAATAATTATGTGTTTTTGCTTTTCAAATAAAGATGTGGTTTTATAAATTATGTGAAATTCTTAAATGTCTATTTATTAAATACAAAGAAACCTTTTAGTATAAGAGATAAACACCATTTAATGATGCTTATTGTAGTGGCTATTCCTGGTTGTCAACTTGACTACGTCTGAAATGAATTACAATCCAGA
>JADRCD010214871.1:0-12840 GCA_019843815.1 Montemys delectorum | reverse complement strand
GGGAGGGGAGAAGTAACAGGGGTTTGTTTTAGTTTTTGTTATTTTATTTTATTTTATTTTATTTTTATTTTTATTTATTTTTATTTTTTGGAGGGGAACCTGGGAAAGGAGATATTGTATATAAAGAAAACATCTAATAAAAAAATAAAAATAAAAAAATAAGATCAAGGAAACAACATATAGAAAACTATGTGTAGACCTTAAGAAACTGTCAGTTCACTGAAAATAGAAAACCAGTAGTTATCTACTTTGCATTAACAGAAGCATCATGTTTTAGAATACAAAGGGAAGCCTTAGTTTAAAAAGATGACTATCATGGGGAAACATGAGCACAAACAAATTTGTCTAGTGGTAGGCTCTGGGAACCACCAACTCTGGTTTGCCCTGTCCTGATTTTAGCCTTGACAATTCCACATTCCAAAGCAACTCAGTTTCAGGAAACAGAATATCCGTTGTGGGCATGATGCTATAATAGATGCTACTCAGTAAATGAGTAAGTGTCTAATAGAAATGCCAGGTCTCTCAGGATGACATTAAGTTCTGTGAAGCTTTTTGTGACCAAGGAGACTGGCAATGTTATTATACAGAAAAGGAGAGCTAGGAATCACGTCGATTCTGGCAGAGAATGTTGTATGGAACAAGGAAGTTTGAGGCATTTTTAAACTTAGGAAATTCAATGGTGAAGGAGTATTTTCAGGATTTTGAAAATCTCTCACTTTCTTTTCATTAAAATATATTTTTCCGATGAGCATATGAAGTGGTAGGTATTCAGCATGGTTCAATGCTGTTGGAACATAGACTGCATACAGGAAAGAGCCAAGAGGAGATAAAAATGAAAAGAGATAAAGAGGAGAGCCACCAGCAGCAATCAGGGTGCAAAGGTAGCCCTCCTGTCTTGCTAAGGACTCGGGCCTCTAGGCAGGCTCAGAAGAGCCACATAGAGTTTGAGATCAGGGCTGACTTTTGGACAGATTGTTTTAGCAAGATGTTTAAGGACAGGTCTAGATGGGTGCTCTTGGTTTACTTTTAGGTTTCCAAGAGAGCTATAAAGGTTTGAAATAATGGACACTATTAAACGTTTGCAGATAAATTAACAAACCAAACCAGATCCAGTCAAGAAAACAGCAATGAGAACAATATGATGTTGGATTGAAGATTCTAAAAACTTCTTGCCTTCTATAGTTGACATTTTATACCCATTGAGCAGTAATGGTATCTACCAGCCTATTCTCTGTTTCCCTGACTTTGACTATTTTATATTCAAGATGAAAACAGAATCAGACGACAAACCCTGACTTACTGATCTGATCTTCCAGGTTTATCATTATCAACATTACAGGATTTCCCTCTTTCAAAAGGTTGAGTAATATTTGTTTGTGCATTCTCTTTATCCATTCATCCACTAATGTATTTGCATGCTGCTTTTACTTGTTGACAATTATGAATGATTCTCCAGTCAATAGAAATGTAGAAACAGCACTTTAAAAATTTTGGTTCAATTTTTTCATATGCTTCTAAGCAGAATTGCAGGACCATACAGTAGTTTTATTTTAATTTGCAGATCAAACACCATACTCTATTCTTGACAACGTTGTTATTTTCTTTAAATGATGCTTCAAAAATTATCAATGATACTGATATTGATTTATACATTTAAATTTGGTTGAGAAATATAGACTTGATGTTGAATGTTCCTACTATATAAATATTACAAAGGTCAAAGAGAACATTACACTTCAAAATTTTCACTAGATATGATCGTATGTGTATGTACATACAATATAAACATACATACTTTTCCAAATTAGAATATGAAGAAACCAATTCTAGGAACATTTAAAATTTATTTTTATGTATTTTAATTATAAGTGGTTATCATGTCTTGGAATGTTTTAGCAGGCATAACAGCCTAGAATTGTCTGAAGAGACTCAAATTGTTACTTTAGATTGCTGCAACATATGGTACAGAAATTAGCAAATGGAAGCCTCTTTTACTATTTTATAACCACAACAAACCAGGAGACAGAACTTCCTGTCCATAACACAAATAAAAGCATCAAATCTTACTGAAGCTGGAATTACAGGGGACTATAAGCTTCCTAGCCTGGATGCTTGATGCTGGACTTGAGTCCTCTGAAAGAACAACACATGCTCTTAGACACTGAGCCATCTCCTCAGGCAAGGCATGTATTTGAAATTATATTTCATCAATTCTCTCTATTGCCAACACCATGTCCAATACATATTAAAAATGAGCAAAGAGAGATTTATAAAAGTTATCTTTCCTGAAATTCTGTTCTTCAACATTAGAAAGGCCATACCCATACTATCAGCTGTCCCATTTTGGCATACTTCAAACAGTCACCTGGCCTTTGTACATGGTGTTGGTCTCACTAGTCTCCATTAACTTAAATGTTATTCCCAGTCACTTTCTAAAGTTAGTATGGCATTCCTGAAGTCAGCTGTGGTCTCTTGACTTGACCAAGAATAGAAGGAAGAACAGATTTCTATTATTTTATTTTATTTTTTTTTACATTAAATATCATTAGGTTTCATAATAGTGGCCTGTCTGAAAACTTAAAATAGAGTTGTATTCTCACGTAAAAAATAGAGAGCCTGGAATCTTTGCAAAGACTGTGTGCAGTGGCTTATGCATATGCTGTAGATAGTGCATTTAGTGGGACTTTTGCCAAGCAGAAGAGTCTGTTTCTTTTCCCATAAGTACCATCTTATGCAGTGTTTCCACCATTTCCCCAAAGATACATTCTAGAGGAGCACCAGATGCAGCACTCAGACATAGTTTGTGTCGAGGCAGAAGGCTGAACGTCTTAAGGATGTCAAAGATTGACGTATTCAAGGGAGATCTGGTATTTCTAATGAACTGAAGTCATACATTCAGAGCCGTTTAATTAAGAGAGATGACTGTTGGGACAGAGAGTTATGCAGCTGATATGGAGACTAGAGACTGAGATAAAAATGATTATCATGTTTTGCTTTTAAATTTTCTCTGAAGTTGGTTACTGAAGATGAACTGCATATGAACTTCAGTGCATGACATCAAGGTGGAATGAACATGTGTTGTAGTAAACCTTTTGAGGAGATAATTCTCAACATGCAATGCAAGAAATTTGCTAAAAGTGTGTTTTGGTATTTTGTAGATGCTCCTTGTCTACACTGGCCATGTTATGTGGTAAAATAAGCTTATTTGAGTGTTTTCTTATTTGGTTCATAAACATATTTTAGCTGCAGCCTTGCTTTAATCAAGGAAGGTCGGCACCATGTCCAAGGTCAGGAAATTCATAGAATCTCCATAAAGCTGTCTTAAAAGAAAGTAAGTAAATTATCATTTAATTGGATGATTTAGAATCAGAGTTAGGGCTCATTAGCATTCATAAGCATGGGAGATTTTAAAACTGTGCTATAGTTGTGAGTCTTGCTTTTTAAAATGAAGGAAAAGTGAAAGATTTTATTATTGTCATCTTCAAGGCAATGTACATTTTCATACCCCCCCCCCCATTTTCATTATGCTCTAAGGCCAACTTATCTGTTGTCTTAACTACTGCTGGGAATCACTGTTTTTCTTTCTCTCTTTTTTTAAAATTTGAAACTCATTCTATTTCTTCTTTTAATACTGTAACTATTTTTTCACTTTAAAACTGTTGATAATGAAACTGTGTAAAGCAGGGCAGATGCCAATTTGTTTACCTAATACACCTTCTGTGCACAAAGCATTCAGCATTAGCTTTTAAGCAGTATATTCATATGCTGTACAAAATTGCCAGAAATACTTCACATTGTTTTTCTTATCTACCTTGATTCAATGAGGGGTGTGTTATATAACTTATCCAGGATAATAATGCTTGAGAGAGTTCAGGGCTGTGTTGAAGATCAGGTGTTCAAATAATGGTGGAATCTAGTAAACAGGGCTGGACTGACTAGATATTGACTTATGTCCCTGTGACCAACCCCATTTGCGTTCATTTGACACCATCTAGAGCTTTCATATTTACTATTTAGGTGCATATGTACCTGAGATAGCATGAAATAGGGGTTGTAGCACATTGAGAAGACTTTTGCACATTTTGAAGATGGAGGGGAAACTCTAACTAGGCTTTATTGTATCAAAACAATATAATTTAATAGAGTAGTTTATTAATTTTTGAGACTTTCATATTTTGATCATATTCACACTAATCTCCAAATCTACCACCACCTCTCCATTGACCTATGTTCTTTTAAAAACAAAGCCAAAAAAAAAACCCCTTTGTTGGAGTGATGTTTTTGTACAGTTTATTGCCTGCCTAAGGGACCTTCTGATTGGTTAAAATAAAAAGTCTGTGGCCTATAGCAACAGGCAGAATAGTAAGGTGAGACTTCCGGACAGAAAGAGGTGAAAGGGGATTCAGTCAGACTTACACGAGGAAGAAGTAGGCTAGGAAGGAAAGGTAAGGTAACCAGTTACATGGCAGAACTTAGGTTAATGTAAATGAGATAATTGAGTAACATGCTAGTTGGGAACAAGCCTAGCTTCAGGTCTAGGCATTCATTCATAAAAATAAGTCTCTGTGTCATCATTCAGAGCAAGGGCAGGCAGAGAAAGGCTGATGCTTACAAACCTTTGAGTTCAGTGAATGCTGCCTATGAATTCTTGAGTGTGGGGCCATCTGCTGGAGTGTGGTAAACCCACCATGGTCACAACCTTAAAGAAAACTAATTTTCCATTTCCCAGTAGCTATCAATTGTCAATTGCTTCTCAGGTAGGAGTGGGACATTGTACCTACCTTTTCCCTCCATGCTGGACTTTTTATCTCTAGCTTGAGTTTATGCAGGTTCTGTGTAAATTGTCACAATGAGTGCAAGTTCATATGTACAATTTCTATGTTGTGTTAAAGGAAACTCATGGTTGTTTTGTAGCCATCTACTACCTAAGAAGGATCTTGTAATCTTGATGCCCTCTAATCTGTGGTGATCTTCAAGCCTTGTGTGGCAGGGTATGATAGAGATGTTCCCTCTAGAGCTGAGAATTTCTCAGTTCTTTTTATTCTCCTCACTTTGCTCAGCTGTGGGCCTCTCATAATTGCCATCTAGTTTACAAAGAAACTTTCTCTACTGAGGGTTGAGAGAAACACTAATCTATGAGCCACAAATAGGGCTATGGGGATTATGGTGGAACAATCTTTCAAGGGAAGCTATAGAACACAGTAGTTCAAAGGGGATGAAGGGAAGAAGATGGCTGGAAGTGAAGTGAAATCAAGTATGCGCAGACAGGGTAGAGGAGGGACTAGGCAGAGCAAAAACTAACAAGTGGCTACCAATCCTTTAAAAATTGGTAGGCTATATGAGTCTATTCATTAGTCATGGATTTTATAAGTAATGTATTTTTGTGAGGCTTTGTTTCATTCTGTAATCCAGGCACATCTGGAAATCTTTAGGGAGCCCAGGCTGTCATGGTAACCCGTGTTATTAATATTCGTTAGCCTCCAAGGTGCTGAAGTTACAAACTGGAGTCCTATACCTTGCTCAAAGGCAAAGTTATCATTTATAATATCTGCTGTAAGATCCAATATGTTTGTTTTTGTATATAATAACACTTTCTATTTATAACAGTATAGTCTTCTATTTTTTCTTTCTTTTTTTTGATTAGATTTTTTTTATTTACATTTCAAATGTTATCTCATTTCCTGATTTCTCCTAATCCCTCTTCCCTCCCACTGCTCACCAACCCAACCATTCCTGCTTCCTGGCCCTGGCATGCCCCTACACTGGGGTATAGAGCCTTCACAGAACCAAGGGCCTCTCCTCCCATTGATGTCCCACAAGGCCATCCTCTGCTACATATGCAACTGGAGCCATGAGTCCCTCCATGTGTACTCTTTGGTTGGTGGTTTAGTCCATGGGAGCTCTAGGGGTACTGGTTGGTTCATATTGTTGTTCCTGCTATGGGGCTGTAAACCCTTTCAGCTCCTTGTGTCATTTCTCTAGCTCCTCCATTGGGGACCCTGTGCTCAGTCCAATGGTTGGCTGAGAACATCTACTTTTGCATTTGTCAGGCACTGGTAGAGCCTCTCAGGAGACAGCTTATCAGGCTACTATCACCAAGCACTTGTTGGCATCCACAATAATGTCTGAGTTTGGTGACTCTATATGGGATGGATCCCCAGGTGGGGCAGTCTCTGGATGGCCTTTCCTTCAGTCTCTGCTCCATATTTTGTCTCTATAACTCCTTCCATTGGTGTTTTGTTCCCCCTTTAAAAGGATGGAAGTATTCACTTTGGTCTTCCTTCTTCTTGAGTTTCATGTGCTCTGTGAGTTGTATCTTGGGTATTCTGAACTAATAACCACTTATCAGAGAGTGCATACCATGTGTGCTCTTTTGTGATCGGGTTACCTCACTAATGATGATATCCTCCAGATCCATTCATTTGCCTAAGAATTTCATGAATTCATTGTTTTTAATAGCTGAGTAGTACTCCATTGTATAGATGTATCACTCTTTCTGTATCTATTCCTCTGTTGAAGGACATCTGGGTTGTTTCCAGTTTCTGGCTATTGTAAATAAGGCTGCTACGAACATAGTGGAACATGTGTCCTTATTACATGTTGGAGCATCTTCTGGGTATATGCCCAGGAGTGGTATAACTGGGTCCTCAGGTAGTACTATGTCCAATTTTCTGAGGAACCACTAAACTGATTTTCAGAGTGGTTGTACCAGCTTTCAATCCCACCTGCAGTGGAGGAATGTTTCTCTTTCTCCAGATTAGAATATTAGAATGGCTACTCCTGCTAGTTTCTTGGTACCATTTGCTTGGAAAATTGTTTTTCAGTCCTTTACTCTGATGTAATGTTTGTCTTTGACACTGAGGTGTGTTTCTTGTATGTAGCAAAATGCTGGGTCCTGTCTAAGTATCCGGTTTGTTAGTCTATGTCTTTTTATTGAGGAATTAAGTTCATTGATGTTAAGAGATATTAAGGAATAGTGACTGCTGCTCCCTTTATAATTGGTGTTATTTTTATGTTTGGTTATCTTCTTTTGGGTTTGCTGAAGGATTACTTTCTTGCTTTTGCTAGGGTGTAGTTTCTCTCCTTGTGTTGGCATTTTCCATCTGTTATTCTTTGTAGGGCTGGATATATGGAAAGATATTGTATAAATTTTGTTTTGTCATTGAACATCTTGGTTTCTCCATCTATGAGAATTCTCCATTGAGAATTTTGCTAGGTATAATCATCTGGATTGGCATTTGTGTTCTCTTAGGGTCTGTTTGAGATCTTCCCAGGATCTTCTAGCCTTCATAGTCTCTGGTGAGAAGTCTGGTATAATTCTGGTAGGTCTGCCTTTTATTTTACTTGACCTTTTCCCCTTACTGCTTTTAATATTCTTTCTTTTTTAGTGATTTGGTGTTTTAATTATTATGTGATGGAAGGAATTTCTTTTCTGGTCCAGTCTATTTGGAGTTCTGTAGGCTTCTTGCTTGTTCATGGGCATCTCTTTCTTTAAGTTAGGGAAGTTTTCTTCTATAATTTTGTTGAAGATATTTACTGGCTCTTTAAGTTGGGAGTCTTCACTCTCTTCTATATCTATTATCCTTAGGTTTGGTCTTCTCATTCTGTCCTGGATTTCCTGGATGTTTTGGGTTAGGACCATTTTGCATTTTGCATTTTCCTTGACTGTTATGTTAATGTTTCCTATGGTATCTTTTGTCCCTGAGATTCTCTCTTCTATCTCTTGTATTCTGTTGGTGATGCTTGCATCTACTCCTGGTCTCTTTCCTAGGTTTTCTATGTCCATATTTGTCTCCCTTTGTGATTTCTTTATTGTTTCTATTTCCATTTTTAAATCCTGGGTGTTTTTGTTCAGTTCCTTCACCTGTTTGTTTGTGTTTGCCTGTAATAATTTAAGGGATTTTCATGTTTTCTCTTTAAGGGCTTCTACCTGTTTACCTGTTTTCTCCTGTATTTCTTTAAGAGAGTTATTTATCTATTTTTTAAATCCCTCTGTCATCATCATAAGATGTTATTTTACATCAGAGTGTTGCATTTCTGGTGTGTTGGTGTAACCAGGGTTTGCTGTGGTGGGAGAACTGGGTTCTGATGATGACAAGTAGTTTTGGTTTCTGTTGCTTATATTCTTGCATTTGTCTTTTGCCATCTGATTATCTCTGGGGTTACCTGGTCTTGCTGTCTCTGACTTTGGCTTGGCCCTCCTGCAAGCCTGTGTGGCCAGTTCTCTCTAGGAGGAATTTGGGTATAGAGGGCTGTGGGATATGATCAGCTCTGGGGTACAGAAAGAGACCAGAATGATCCTGTCCCCATCTGATCCTTGGTTCCTGTGTCCTGATGGCTCTGTGAGGGTCCCTCTTGGGCCAGAAATTTGAAGAGAAGGGGTGGTCTTACCTGTGCTCACAAGTGTGTAGGCACTCCTGGGAGACCAGCTTTCTCCTGGCAGTATTTATGTATGTAGCTCTGTGGCACAGTATCAGCTCTGGGAGCAAATGGAGATGGGAAGACTCCTGTCCCAAGCAGCCCCTTGTTTCCTGTGTCCTGAGGATTCAAGGTGGGTTCCTCTGAGCATCAGGCGTGGTCCTACCTGCACTCACATGCCTCCACACTCCTGGTAGGCTTGCTCCCTCCTGATGCTATTTGGGTATGGAGCTCTGTGGCAGATGATCTACTACAGTTAGACATGGATACCAGAAGCCCCCCTATTTTTCTATTGTTTTGTTTTGGATTCAAATCTCTTCACTTTGTTACTTGTTTCCCCTGTTATTTTAGTGATTATTGAACATTATAGGATCTCTGTTATGAATTTCTGCTATAGTCAGAATGAAAGATTGGAGCCATGGGGAACTAATTTAGATAAAATTTAATATTGTTCTTTTATTTATTTAATGGGAGAGTGCTTCCAATGAAGCTTAAAAATCCTCATAAAGACCTTTGAGACTTAAATAATTACTGAGAGATGTTTTCCATTTGTTGACATTTCAGAAATAGGCATTAATACTGTCAGCGTCCACATAGGTTTCTGTGTAATGGGAAAATAAAAAAAAAATTGCTGATATTTTGATCAGTGAAGCATTCAATAACATTCAGAAAGTTTGACTACTTCTGTAACTTGGTAAATGAATCTGTGTAAATAAACAATTTATCAAAATTCAAAATGCTTATATATAGAGAACTAGGCATTAGGAGAGGGAGAGAGCATAACAGCCCTTTGTCATTACTGCAGCCACATGAATTCCTGCTTCATGGTTCTTCACTGTGTCTGGATTGTACATATTTTCACCACTTAAATGATGAGGTCCAAGGGACTCTCTGAAATATAATAAATATTTAGAGTATGGAGAGAAACTTTACTAAATCTTATTGTCAACAAGCTGCTCATGTTTCCCCTTTTAACTCTATTTTTAATACCCCTGGCTATCCATTCATATGTAATCCCTATCTGACCACCTATTGTGGTCTCTAACTAATTCATTTTCTTATTAACTGTTGCATTTGCACAGCAGGACATGACATTTATTGGCTCCAGGATGCTGAATAAATTGGAGTGCAACTTCAGTACATATAAAGCTACCCACATGATCTGAATAACTAAGAAGTTATAAAGGTCAGTTATAATGAAAGCCAGAATTGGTAAATAGAAACAAAACATTCACCAGAAACAAACCTTAAAAAGATAAGCTTATAATTTGAAATATAAATTAAGACGGCAGGGAATGTATTTAGTACATAGATTATCAAGGAAGAGGTGGAACTAGAAACAATATGTTGGTCTCGATTTATTTTAGTGAGACTACATGAATCCACTGGGAATAACAGAATCATACACACAAACCAATGGGGAATGACTTGGGTGAAGAAATAGACTGTACTATCAAGGGTATTTGTAATAAAGTGGCTATAGCTTTTTATAGCTGTGGATGAATAGTGTTAAACTCATCTGTAAGATTTGTTTTTAGTTTGAATGTTAAATTCTGCAGGACCTAGACCAAATCAAGACAGAGAAATGAAAATTCCTGAGATGGGACTTCATGTTTCATTTCATATTATATAGGTGAAAGAAATCTTTTCTTAAATAAAATAAATAAATGGATTGGGGATGTAGTTAAGATTTGTGAACATCCCCAGCATGCAAAAAAAAAAAAAAAAAAACTCTAGGATAAAAAAAAAATTTAAAAAAAAAAAAAAAACCACACACATTACTCAAAAGAAAAAAAAAGGAAAACACATATTACAATAAATAAATAAATAAATAAAGTCACTGAATGCTCAATTCTAATAAAAACATTTGCAGGATTAAATAATAATTGCATCTGAAATATCAATATGCTTATAACAATGATGTGCTAAAATAAATGATAGAAAATATAGTATCTAAGATTTACTAATAGTGAGAAAAATAGTAACATATTTTTGATATTTATCTGAAAAGTACAAGTCTCTTGAACTTTCACACTTTATGAAATTGCAGATGAAACGATATCTTTTCCAAGGCATTCAGGTTAAAAATACATTATCCCATCTTCCCTAAAGCTTTTCAGAACTGCAGCAAATGAAATGGCTGTTTACCTGGTAAACTCTGCTCTGTAACAAATGCAACCGCAAGTTCATTTAATTCTGCCTGTGAAGGGGGTCCCTAGAGGCCAAGCGGGTGTGTTGAGTTAAACTGAAAGGATTTCAGCATTACTATCTAGCTATGCAATCTTTTTATTTTTCTACAATTCCATTAGAATCTTAACAATGGTTTAAAGTAGATAAAACTTCCCCATTATATTAACAGGACATTGAATAGACCTGGAATTTTTTTTATATATATATTTTTTTAATTAGGTATTTTTTTATTTACATGTAAATTTCTCCTTTCCCAGTTTCCCTGCCAAAAAACAAACAAACAAACAAAAACAACAAGAACAAACTCCTGTTGCCTCCCCCCCTCCCCATGCCTGCCACCCCACCCTCTCCCACTTATTGGCCCTGGCATTCCCCTACACTGGGGCACAGAACCTTCACAGGGCCGAGGTCCTTTCCTCCTATTGATGATCGAATTTGCAATCCTCTACTATAGGCATGCTGCCAGAACAATCGGTCCCACCATGTATAGTCCTTGGTTGGTGGTTGAGTCCCTGGGAGCTCTGAGGGTACTAGTTAGTTCATATTGTTGTTCATCCTAAGGGTCTGCAAACCCTTTAGCTCCCTATAGACCTGGATTTTTTATTAAAAGTTGAATGAAATTTTAAATAAAACCATGAAGTAGAGAAGTTGCTTTGGATAATCGTTACTGACACTATAGTAACTATAGATGCTGTCAGTTCATCTGTATTTTCACAGTTGCATAAAATGAAAACTCTATTACAACCATGTTTTATAAGTGCACTTACTAGACTCCGTGTTTTCTGGACTCTGTGTGGCAGATGCAACTAAGAGCTCAAAGGCAGTCCTGACAGCATGCAGTTGACAGATGTAAATGCAAGCCAGACAAAAATCCCAGCATGGAGGAGGGGCTGGGTGCAAAACCCCATCTCTAACTGGAACCTTTTTGGAAATCCAGAGCTTCTGGGAGAGAGAGTTCCTTTTCTTCTTAAGGGTGTGACTCCAGTTAGGTCTAATATCCTCCAGTAATGTCCCCACACCAAGGATATACAGGCAGCATTGATTGGACTGGATTGGTTAAAAAAATGTTGAGGGTACAAAATAGATTGTGTATGAAGTGAGGGGTTATCTTGGAGGATATGGGGAAAGAAGATAAACGTTATTAAAATACAAAGTATGAAAGTATCAAAGACAATTAAATATACAAAAATGCTTGCTTATTTAATCTCACTAATGGATAACTTGGTGTCTTAAATTTTATTTTTTCTGCTATTTGGATATTTATTGTTATTCTCTCAGTCTTAGAGTTTTGGAACTGCCTTGTCTTAGTAGAGAGCTAAGAATGGGAGAGACTCTGGCTCAGGTTACAAATGATAGCATAACATGCTATAGTTACATGAAAACTGGGAGCTCACGCATGAAATAAGGTGTGCAATTTAAATGATACCTGTCAAGTGTGCTGCTGCCCACTGCCTTTCAATCAGACAGGTTTTTTTTTTTTTTTATAAATGTATTCCTATTTTATTTAATTGTGATACTTCAAAGACATATTTTTGTTTAAAATATCCATTACTTCTTAAAATTCTTTAGAAACAGTATTTTCTGATGCTGTTTGGTGATAGCAGGAGCTAATGGGAAAAGGTATGAGAAGAAAGGGTTTTTTTTTTCCATTTTCAAGTATGTTCTCCATATTTTTTAATTCTTATTTTTGAGATTTTAATATAACATTCTCCTTCACTTCCCTCCCTCTACAACCTTTCCCTGCTCACCTTAAAATTCACAGCCTGAGAGGAAGAGTTTTGTGTAGGGAAAATTGTTGAGATGAGAAAGGAAAGACTGCTACAAAATTGTGTGAGATGATGGAAACTTTACCTGGTTTACCTATCTCTGTAATCAGATCTGCATCAGCATCCACATCTGTTGGCTCCTATGGCCCCAGCAAGGGCTATCTACAATTAAATGAAATCCAGTTAAAAAATGCAAACTTCTGTGGAACATACCATTTTCTACGCACAATGAAAATTGCTACAGTAAGTCTGGTTGGGGGAAAAGATTTTTACAAATTGACATACAAATTGATAGTGAATGGTTTGGTGGAGTAAATGAATACCAAAGACATTTTATATCGTTGTCTGGCACTTGTAAGTCAGTTATGTGAGCTGCAGCTGAGGACTAGGAAGCACTGATCTTATTTTTCAGCCATACAGTAGATTCAGACTAGGATGGGCAAGGGGATTTACATGGAGTTGGCAT
>JADRCD010214870.1:3082-46705 GCA_019843815.1 Montemys delectorum | reverse complement strand
ATCATCATCATCATCATCATCATCATCATCATCATCATCATCATCATGTGTGTGCATGTGCTGGGTGCTTGCGCATATGAGTGCAAAATGCTTGGGCATGTGTGGAGGTCAGAGAACAATCTTAGGTCGGGTTTTCACCTTCACTATCAGGATCTCTTGTTGTTGGTCTTATTGTAGGACTGTGAAAGGCAGCCTGGTTCCTGGTTGAGCTAAGGCTAGAAACCCTGGTGACCCTAAAGGGATGGAAGGCATTTTGCCCCGCTCCTGGGAAGCAGACTCTTGGCATGATGCCACAGCCTCCATAGATTTGTGGCTATCAGTCACATAAGGGCAACTCCCCTAGTCCCTCCACAGGTAGAGGACTTGACCTGTGGTCAGGTAGCCTCAAGAAAGATCTCCATTTTAATGAGGTACCTGAAGTCCTGGAGGACTTAGCCAATACACCCCCCTTCCCAGACATTCCTTCCTGCAAAAGGTACTTAACCTCAGGCCTACCCTGAGAAGGGGGATACGGTTTTACTCATCCACTTTCCTCCATGACAATAAATGCCTTAAAACC
The DNA here is from genome assembly GCA_019843815.1 of Montemys delectorum. Taxonomy (NCBI): domain Eukaryota; kingdom Metazoa; phylum Chordata; class Mammalia; order Rodentia; family Muridae; genus Montemys; species Montemys delectorum. The sequence continues at coordinate 46,146 of JADRCD010214870.1, read as the reverse complement.
ATGGACTGCCTCTTTTCATAGGGATCCACTGTGGGGAACAATGGAGAAGGTCTTTGCTTAAAGATCCGCTGTCTAACTTCCCATAGAATGCCTCTCTGTGTCGCCAGCCATGGCCTCCAAGCTAAGTTCAAGCCGGCCACAACCAACAAGCCAAGGACTCTCTCCCCCTAGGGACCCAGCCGGAGCTCCCCTTTCTCCTTTGGCCCTGGGCTAGATCCAGCCCAAGGACCCCTACTCTGTTCTCTGTTCCACAGCTTCTAGCTGCACCTGAGTCTCCGAGAGCCTGAGAACCAGATGGCCTCATCTTTCTGTCCCTCACCTTAGACTTTACTCCCCCATCCCCAGAGAGGTGTCCCATGGCTTCCCTATAGTCGTCCAGCAACAGTGTAGGGTCACCACAGTTAAAACTCCCATGTCCTGGCCTCCCCTGAGCTGCTGAGCCCTGTGGCAGAGGAGACATGGGCCCACTAATCCTACGACTACATAATCCAGGCTAGCTGCCCCTTGAACTTCCAAAGAATCTGTCATTTCTGCCTCCCATCTCACACTAGGAACAATGGGGTTACAGACACACATGACCAGGCTTGGATTTCCGGGGCTCTAGGAGCTCAAACTCAAGTCCTCGTACTTCGGTGGCAAACACTTTGTACCCTGCATCATCTCCCCAACTCGCTTTAGATTTTGAAATACTAAGACAGAAAAACATTTTAAAATGTTTGCTTCAAATAGACAGTACTGCTTTATATCAGCCAAAGAAACAACCTGTATCTATTTGGTTAGGAGACTGCCTTTCCCTAGAAGGACTTTAGAACTATTTGGCAAAGGAGATGGGTGAAGAAACTACCGTGTAGCTGGACATAGTGACTTATACCTGGAATTTTAGCACTTAGGTGGCAGAGGCAAGATGATTGCTGGATGCTTGGGACCAGCCTGGCCCATGTAGTGAGTTCCAGGCCAATCTGGACTATAGTGATAAGCCCTGTCTCAAAAAAAAATGGAAGAAGGAAGAAGAGGAGGAAGAGGAAAAGAAGGAAGAGGAAGAAGAAGGAGGAAGAGGAGGAGAAGAAGAGGAAGAGGAGGAGGAGCAGAGAAAGGAGAAGAAATTGTGTGCAATAGTAGCACTGGGGAAAAGCTGCAGCAACTTCTCTCTGCCTTGAACATAGAAATGTGTATGCCAGTTTTTTTTTTTTTTTTTTTTTTTTTTTTTTTTTTTTTTTGGATCCGGAGGAGAAAAAAAATCCTACTTAATCGCAGTTGACAATTTACACTGAAAATTTCAGCTCTGAGTTTCTATGCTATGTTTCTCTTTTCCTATAATGAATGAGAACAATCTGGAAGCTGTGTCTAGGCCTAAAATTGTGAAGATGCTGTTAGATAAATACACACCACTTTGCTCTGCTGCACTTTCAAAATTATATAGATGCTGACAGTTCAGAGGAAGGAATAGTATTTATATCTCAAAAGCATGTAGGCAGCCCTGACAAATATTAGTTACATAAGTCTGATGATAGCTGCACACACACACACACACACACACACACACACACACACACACACACACATAGAGCTGCTTCAAAGAGCAGAAACATCTTAACCCTGTGACGAGGCAGGCCAACCCCCAGGAATTATATCTTAAGCATAATTTTTCAGCCTAACCTTTGAACAGTATGAGAATGCCCCTTCTTTTAACACAGAGTATTGATGTGGAAATCAGATTCGCACACTCTGGTGCTGACTCAGTGGCTCACCCGTGCAAGTACGCACTACATATTGACTAATGAAGAGGACAGGATGGTTTTAAGGAGCTCACAGTGTGTTCAGAGCACTAAGACGCTTTATGAATGTTAATACAAGGAAGGGAGCTAGCTAATACAGTAGCACAGCGCAAAGGGAGGGAGGTGGAAAGCAGAGACGTTATTTTAAGTCAGCTCTGGGCTGGATCCCTAAGGCAGATGTGAGAGGTGTGTCAGCACAGGAGAATCTGGCTTATCGTAGGTGCTGAATAGGTGTTGCATGGGTGGGCAAGTGAAAGTGAGGCTCGCATGTTACCATCTCTGAAGCATGCTGTGACACAGGTGTCTTGGCAACTGGGAGGCAGCAAGCCCCTATTCAGGTGGGTTTTCCTGGGTAGACTGCAAGATCACGATGAACAGGGCCTCACCTGAGATTCAAACCTAGAGTTTAGTAGCTGTTCTGCTCGCTTTGCTAAGCTGGCTGTGAAGGAAAGGCAGGCTTGGGGCCATCAGGGGGGCCCAGTGGGTGAAAGTGGTTGTGGTTTAGGTCTGATGATCTGGGTTTGATTCCTAGGACCCATGGCGGGGACAGATAACCAACTCTCAACAGCTGTCCTCTGACTGCCATGTGCATGCTGTGGCACCAACCCATCACAATACAATAATAATAAATAACAATTAAAAAGGAGTGGTTTGGTGGGCTGCGCGCGGTGGTGGCGTGTGTCTTTAATCCCAGCACTTGGGAGGCAGAGGCAGGCGGATTTCTGAGTTCGAGGCCAGCCTGGTCTACAGAGTGAGTTCCAGGACAGCCGGGTATACACAGAGAAACCCTGTCTCGAAAAAACCAAAAACCAAATAAAAAAAAAAATGAGTGGTTGGGATACCAAAAGGACCTAGATCCAAGTTCTAGTTCTATCGTTCATCTGTCCTCTGTGTTGGTAAAGTGAGGGTATTAGTTATTTTAATCAAGACAATCTAATCTATTATTCTTGTTAGCTTTGAGATTTGTGTTTATTTTGTCCTCTGTAAAATGGAAATAAAGACAATTACTTAAAAAATGTGTAATTATATAATATGTACAATGTCCAGCTCTATACTGTCTGGGGAGAAAATCTTCAGTAACTCTAGGCTGGTTCTAGTAGTTACTAGCCCCACAGCAATTCTGCACTTCCTAGTCATCGTTGTCTTCCCCCTCTCCCCCTCCTCCTCCTCCTCCTCCTCCTCCTCCTCCTCCTCCTCCTCCCCCTCCTCCTCCTCCTCCTCCTCCTCCTTTTATTTATTTATTTTTTTAAATATCGTTCCATGTTTCATATGGATTCTTACTTCTTCATTGGATAGAACAGGAGTCCCAATTTGAAGAGGTGAATGGAGGCACTGCAGGTGATGGTTCTTTAGTGATAGCTGTCAGGCAGAGCCTCTGGGAGAGCAGAATTCAGGTACAGATTCTCTGATCAGTAACAGTGGAGCTGAGGAGTTGGCTTAGTCAAGTGATTACCTTGGAGGTATGAGAGTCTGAGGTCAGTTACCCAGAAAAAATCAGTATGACAGTGTGCACCTGTGATCCCTAGAGGCTTACAGGCCAGATAAGAGGAGATATCCTGTCTCAAACAAAGAGTAGAGATATCTGAGGGCTGGTATCTGGGTCTTTACTCTGGCCCTGATGCATGTATTGGGAATGTAGGCACCTGTATTTGAAACTTGAATCTACAGGTACACTTACAGGAATGTGTGCATTCACATTTACATGCATGTGTGTACAAATATATACACAGAACAAGAGAGCAAGAGCAAGTGTGTGTGTGTGTGAGAGAGAGAGAGAGAGAGAAAGAGAGAGAGAGAGAGAGAGAGAGAGAGAGAGAGAGAGAGAGAGAGAGAGAGAGAGAGAGAGAGAGGTGTCCTGTAGTGTTGTATACTTGGGTTGCAGGGGCATATGGTGTCATGTCTGCAATGTGCTGATTCTATGACAGACAAAGAACTAGTCAGACCTGGATCTGGATTCTGCCTTTGATTGTCTGTGAATATTTTTGGAAGATCCCTTTACTCTTTTTAAACATCAAGTTCTATATCCAGCAGAAAGAACTTTGATTCTCATACTGTGTTGTAGTCTGAGTGTGAAATGCTACTCACAGGCTCTTGTGTCCTGACACCTGGTCCCCAGCTGTGAAGAGCAGCTCCAAGACCAAAGGGAAAACACATGTCCAGCATCTGTCACTTTGGACCCGAGAAAACAGTTAATTTTACTCTTTCTTAGTGGATAAGACACCAATTTTGGGGTCCTTGGATTACATTTTTCTCTGTGCTTCACAGAACATAATTCCTGAGTATGTAGCTGATGAAGGAAGGGCCGATGGCTAAATGGGGTTGGGAAGAATGGGTAGATCAAGACTTCCTGAGATTATTTTTCTCCAGACCCTGTCTGTCTAAAAGGGTTGCAGATAATGAGAATCTTCTATAATGTGATGTTGAAGGAGCAATCCTTAGGTGTTATATGGCCACACAATTCTTTTTAGCAGATCACATCACACAGCCAACGTCCCTTACAGTAGGTATTGTGCAGTGTAAATGTAAACTGTTTGCCACAGGCTCATGTGTTTGAACAGTTGGTCCTTAGCTGTTTTAAGAGGTTCTAGGATCTTTGAGGGGTTGGACCTTCCTAGAGGATTTGGGTTGGGGGAGGAGCTTAAGGCTCATTGCTGAGTCCTGCTTCCTGTACAGCCTTTTTTCCCCTGGCCTGTTAAGATACGAGAGAGCAGCTCTTACATTCTTTCACTGCTACAGGACCACTCACTGCCATATTTTCCTTACCATGGTGGACTAAATCCTCAAATCATGATCCAAAATAAGTCCTGCTTCCCTTGTTTCTAGACAGTTATTTGATCAGAGCCATAAGATAAAGTAATGAGTGTATAGTGGGATCCACTTATTGACTTCAGCATCTGCCTTAGGTCCAGTAGGAACCCATGACGAAGGGCCACACAGAGCAAATAAGGGCAGGCCAGGATTAGCTCTAAACTTGCAAAGTGCCCTGCTTCCTCATGTGTTTCCACACATGGTGTGCTGGCTAGTTTTTTTTTTTTTCAACTTGATACAAGCTAGAGTTAATTTGGCAGAGGAAATCTCAATGGAGAAAATGTTCCCACCATCTTGGCCTGTGGACAGATTTGTTTTATATTTTAGTAATGTGTGATTGATGTGGGAGGGCCCAGTGCCTTGTGGGTGGTGCTATCCCTAGACAGGTAGTCCTGGGTGAGCAAGCCAGTGATCAGAGCTGCTTCTGCTTCAGGTCCTGACTCCAGGTTCCCCTGACTTCCTTCCTTCCAAAGTGGACTATTACATGGAACTCTCAGATGAAACAAATCTTTTCCTCCTCAAGCTGTTTTCTGTCACAGCAATAGCAACCCTAAGACACTCACCCAGCTTTCCTCTGCTCTTGTAGTATCCCATGCTGGTCCTAAGAGTGTTTAGGTGCAGAAAATGAAAGTCCAGATTGTGGCATATTAGCATGAGGAGTGCTCTAAGCTGAGGATAGCCAAGGCTCCCCTGACCATCATCAACTGCCCTACTTCATCAGTTCTGAGGGGGAGGGAAGGGTCTTTCTGGATAACTCTGCTGTTGATCTAGAGGCTGGATTTTCCAGAATATGGTGTTGACACCATTGGCAGAATGTGGGCGAGCTTTGTTCCAAGTATTTTGTTCTTCAGGCTCATTCATCTCCCCTAAAGGTCACCTACTATAAAATTGCCCATAGGAGCCAAAGAAAAGCCTATTGAAGCTTCAACCACCTGGCCTCTCTTTGAGTTTTGGACTTTGTATGGTTCCTGTCAGCTTACACATCAATAAATTGGTGTATCTTTTCTTCTGTTAATTACAGAGTATCTTGTGAGTCAATTATCAAACTTTCAGGGGATGGGAAAGAAGGCTCATTTCGCCTTGGCAGGGTCAAAGTATGAGATGGTTGCTCATACTGGATAGGACAAAGGAATGGAGAAGCCTAGTCCAAGAACATACAACAAATCACAAAGAGGATTTGGTGCCATGTGCCAACACCACCGTGAGAAGAATATCAAAGTCTACTCGTAGAGGCCATGGTATCTGCAACCACTAAGTGGAGCTAAAGAGGAGAGGGGGAAGCCTGCCTGCTAATATGACAAACTGCAGCCCAGTCACATAGCCATTTGCAGCCTGTCCACATTTTATCGAGATGAGCAATTACATGTCCTGTAATGGCAATGAAGCAATAAAATTTATGTCTTGTCATCTTTAACAAGATTAGACATAACCCTGCTCATAAATGTAACACTGAGTGGAGATTTTTAAGAACATAAGTATAGTTAAGGATCCTTGAGTTTATCCCTCATAGTTAATTAAAATCCTCCCCAAGAATCGGCAGAGGAGAGATATGAGGGTGTTGAACCTTTCACTCCATGGAAGGGTGACCTAATGATTTTTCCATACCTTGCTCAGCCCGGGCAGGCTCTGTGATTCACAGCACTTATACCACACAGACTTCAGAAGAGAGGCGAAGGGAGTGACTCCAATTCCCGTTGCAATGCACACGCTCACAGGGTAGTGAAATACATCTGCCAGAGAGCCTCCGAAGGGCCCGTCCACTGCTAGCCTGGAATCATATAATGCAGTTCGGGTTGACCTTCAGAATGCCTCCCCCTTGGACACAAAGACATCCCAAGCCGCTCGGTTTCACAGGGTGGGTCAGCAAATGTGGACTGAAGGCTTCTGGGGTATTGAAAGATTCTCTCTTTGGGGGAGGGGAGAAGGATAAACTGGTTAGTTGTGTGCTTGCTACGTAAGCACAAAGACCTCAGTTTGTTTCCCCAGGACGTGTACAAAAAGTCAAGCATGGTAGCTTGCTTGTAATCCCAGGGTGGGGAAAGCAGCAACAGGCAGATGCTTCTAGCTCTCTGGCAAGCCAGGATATCCTAATGGTAAGTCTCAGGCAAATGAAAACTGTCTCAAAAAAAAATAGGTAGAGAAGTAATTGAGGAGGCAACCTGACATTGACTTCTGGCCTTCCCATGAGCATGTATCCTCATATACACAGACTCATACATGAGTACATGCGCACACACACACACACACACACACACACACACACACACACACGATACTCTATTCAGTTCAGAAAGCTTGGGGTAAGTTTTAGAATTTGCAGCCCCAGTCACTAGAAGAATGCTACCTGGCGAGGGGCTGTTCCGAGAAGGAGAAGCTTGTCGGCTGCTGTGGCTCCTCATCAACACACCTTGCTCCTTTTAGGGTTCTGGCAGCTCCTGTTAACTGTGAGCATGGTAAAGCCTGCATGAGGAGCCTCCAGGCCCGTCTTCCCCTCAGGTTCCCATCAAAGGCGAAGGAGAGACTTCAGCGGCTTAGAAGATTTGTCTCTTCTTTACATGGTGAACCCCTCCCCCCATTTTCATTTGGTTTGCGTGTTTATATATTTATAACATTTTAGTCTAATGGAGGCGATTTGTTCAGAATAAATGTAATTTTGAAATAATTTGTCAGTTAAGTACAACTTGTAAAACTCACTATTTTAGATTATATTTGCTAAAAAAAAAAAAAAAATCCTTTATGCTCATCAGCCCAGGGGCAATAAAATGTTTTGCCTTTCCTTAGCAATTTTTCTTTATAATGAAAAAAACATATTCTTTGAATAAATAAGATATTCTTACAGAAACTGACCACTGGGCTCCTCTCAATCTTTTTCTTGATTCTCCATGTTGGCTTTTCTTGAATTACCTAAATCCTACACAGTATTGTCTTCTGATACACAACATCCTTTCCCATGGACTAGCTGCACTTTTACTCCTATCTCTACTTGCTTACATGGTACCCTTCCTCTAGGTCCTGTCTAATCTTTATTTCCCTAGGGATGTTTTCCTGGACCTATGTGACTGGGAGAAGTTCCCTCATCTACCCTTCCTTCCTGTAGTTGAATATTAGCATTTATATTGTGGGTGCTCATGATTTAGTCCTGTTTTTCGTGATGTTGTGGGTGCTCATGATTTAGTCCTGTTTATCGTGAACTCAAAGCTTCCAGGTCTTTGGATGTGGGAAACAGGTCTGATTTTGCTCATTCCTTATTTGGTGCCTTGGTTATGATCCAGCCTGGAGCTGTTCAATAACAATTTGTTGAATCAATTGTAAAGGGAATATTTAGAGCATTTCAGTAGGCAGAATGTATTAAATAACTCCTACTATTCCAAAAGTACACATTTACATATGAACAAAGATATGCTAATGAAAAGGTTTCTAAGTCATTCATAACCATTCCCAGAGGACAACCTGTCACCTGCATGGAGGGGATGGGGGTTAACCCATTTGGGTTTTAGTATGTGTTCATGAAAGTTCAAATGGATTTATTTAAAAATATTCTATATCCCAGACTTCCTAATAATTCAAATGAACTCTCCTTGAGTTAATCTTAATTAATAAGGCTTAATTACATATTGATATATGGAAATCGAGGAATAAAAATAAAAGGTCATTAACAGGAAAGTGCTAATATCTTAGCCCACTTACTTTATAAATAATTAGATAAATAGATCGACAAATAGAGACTTTATCCATTGATTAAGGCATCTTATTGTTGGTTATTTTATAATTAATAATTAGTGATTTATTTGACACAAATTTAAAAAAGGATGTCAATTAAATTCAGAGGAGACCTATGTTTCAAAGCCTACAGAAATATATATAACTTTGTTTTTTGCTCTATTGTTTTTTCAATAATTTTTTTTATTCACTTTACATCCCAATCACAGCCTCTGCCTCCTCTCCTCCCTGTCTCACCCTTACAAATCCCTCCGCAAATTGTTTTCTCTTCTTCTCTGAGGAGAAGGGGAGCCTTCCCTGGGTACCACCCCACCCCATCCTGGGATATTTAATCCCAGCAGGACTAGGTATACGCTCTCCCACTGAGGTCCAACCAGGCAGTCCAGGTAGGGGAAAGGGCATCCAATCCAATGGCAGAGAAAGTATCAGAAGATGAAAAGATCTCCTATGCTCATGGATTGGTAGGATTAATATAGTGAAAGTGGCCATCTTACCGGAAGTACACACACACACACACACACACACACACACACACACACACACACACACACACTATTTAGAATTGAGAGCTCTTCGATGCCTTGTCTGAGGCCTGCACATACTCTGATGTCAACCTGCAAGGTACTTTGTTATACCAGGGGCAGGGTTCAGTTGGAGACAATTCTTCTCAATGACTTACTGAAATCTGTAAGGATCTTACCTTTCGCCTTCTTTAGAATATATTTGATATCTTTCTTCTTTCCTATGTATCAAGCTTTGACACTTTGTTATTTGATTTATTTTGGAGGGGTGGGCTACATTTCTCTCACCCTTACAATTGGAATATGTATTCTTTGGAAATGTTTTCTTTCATTTTATGGTCTGTGTGCTATACCTATGTGTGTATATGCGAGTATGTGTGTCTGGATATGTGTTGGTATGTGTGTATGTGGGGATGTACACATATGTGTTTGTGCATGCCTATAGAGGCTAGCAGTTGATGTCAGATGTCTTCCTTGATCATTCTCTATCTTGCATATCCATGTAGGATCTTTAATTTGAACTAACAGCTCACAGATTTGGCTAGTCTGGCTAGCTAGCTGGCTCCAGGATCTCCCATCATTTCTCTATGAGCACTAGGCTTACAAATGGGCTGTCCTGCTAAACCGGTATTTATGTGGGTCCTGGGGATGTGAATGTGGGTCTGCACACTTACATGGCAACCTTTTTACCTGCAGAAGCATCTCCTGGACTCTAGATAAATTCTAGCTGATGATTTTATTCACATGTCATCCTTTTGACTTGGACCCCAGGTTTTTAATGTGAAGTCGGAGGTCATTGATCTTGCAGCAACTGATTCTTGCTTGCTTCTTGGTGCCTCATACCATGAGCTCAGGGCCATTGCTAACTAACACTTCCATCGGTATCTTTGGGGCACTTTACCATTCTTACTTTGCAACCAACTGTGGTAACTTTTTCTGGGCATTTGCATATTATGTCAAGGCCATTATGGAATATAATAGCTAACTCTATGTAGAATATTAAGACTTACTGTTATCTTCCATCTAAGTATAATCTATAAATGTTTTTCTCATAGAATTAAACAGTAGAATCATGGTTAGCTGGGGAGGGTTGGGATTGGATAGAGCAGAATGAGAAATTTCAACAAAGGAGACATAAGTACAGTCAATATAAGAAGGACACTTCGAAGAGATCACATTGTATAGCAAGGTGACCGTAAACAGTGACTATGTATTATAATCTTAAAAAATGCAAAGTGGGAAGACATTGTATTCTCACTGTGAAAGTGTTAACTGTAGAATAATATATTCACCAGATCTAACATAATGACCATATAGAAACATAATATACATATAAAATATAATATACATATATAAACACAATGTGTGTATACACACACACACACAATGTACATGCACTTCAAAATCATATTCCATAAAGTAAGCACATATAATTTTAATCTATCAGTTATAGAAAAATAGGAAGGTTAGGAGGACTTATCAATGATGGACAAGGGGGTGGAGCAGATGTACTCAAGGCCTTGGTGATCAGATCATGTCAGATCTCCCAGTGACACTCCATAGACAAGAAGCAGCACACTGTGCTTTCTGTGGATTCAAAGGTAGTTGGTTAGTCAAGGGAAGGATGTTTGACAGACTAAGCGACTGGATACACACAGAGCAGAAGCAAGAAGAAGATAAACAAGGCTGAAGGTATGAAACTTACCAACCACGGCAGGGGACATTCAGGGAAGAGGGAAACAGGCAGACACTGTAATTGTGTTGTCGTTGTTGTGTATGGGTGTGTGAGTGTGAAGAGGGAGTCACCACCTTCTACATTTGTCCCTGAGTTTTAAATTTTGAATCTTGGAACTCAGCGCCACTGCTTATCCTTCATTGCTTGCTTTTGACAGGAAGGCATCGTTTATTCCACCCGTAGACACAGCCAGTGTGACATACTTACTGTTCTGCCTTTCCTGGGGAGGGGACAGAGGGGCAATAAACTCATTTCATCTCATGCTTACCCTTGCAATGGCGCTAACTTTGTCATCCAAAAAAGACTTGTCAAGTTCAGTGAGCTTAAAGGATACGTCTTGGGTGAAGGTGTTAACTTTTTTTCCCTGTGATGTTATCCTTGTGTGTCTGGCATCTGTGTAGCTACAGAAGGAAGATGGCAGCACCCCATCTGCAGGAACTTCCATGTACGTATGTACCACTGTGTTTTTAACTAAAGAAAGGCGTGGTGGCCAATGCATTTTCTCAGGCTTCATTGAAATATTTTGTTTTTAATTTGTTTTTCTTTCTCATATGTTTTATGTTTTCTTCTTTTTTTTCTGGGGCCCTATCTGTGGCCTTCATGTACTATTGGAGGGTCCTATAGGAGTGGGAATTAACCTGCTTGTTCATGTAAATGAGGTAAGACATGATCATTCTCATAGTTACTTAGGTCAAACATGTAGGCTTTTCAGAATAGGGCAGTGGTATGGCCAGAGTCATCCCTCTGATTAGGATAAAAAAGCCCTAGCTCCAGGAACTTATACTGCGTATCTGGAAAGAGGACTGCAGAAATGAGGAGCCTTTAGATAGGTTTTCTATATGTTACTATGCAGTCATATAGGAATGGCATGGGTTAAGCCCAGCATGAGCAGAATAAACTATCCTTCTTCCCGAGACCAACCTTTGCAAACACGGTCTGAAACCTCAGTCTGTGGTGGGAGAGAGCTTGCGGAGGGAGTTGTCTGACTCATGGTAGGCTGCACATAATTAGACTAGAGCTGCTTTTGGATCTGGAAGGGAAACTCTTCCTTCCCCCTGGATCATCGCCTACTTTTGTTGAACGTTTATTCATTTTTACAGAAGTGTATTCGCTTCTCCTAAATTATACATTTGATGAAGACTCTCATTTTTTTTTTTAAATGAACTCAAGCTTGTGGCTTAATATAAAGCTATTGCCAAATTGGACAGTTTATTCACACATTTAGATATTTTCCCCGTTTGAAGTAGCACAGCTTGTATATAACAGTGACATGGGAGTCTTACCTCGGCATGCTACAGAGCTCACTGGGAGCCTGTCCCTCTGCCCCAAAGGCCTTCAGTAATGCCTCTGTCCAGTCTCCTGAGGCTCGGATGTGTACACTGAAGAAGTCCTCCTGGGGAGCAGAGGTGAGAGTGAAGGGGTGCCACTCCAAGGGGGAGATGGATGGGCACTGGATGAGGATGTACTGTCCGGGAGCCATCTTGAAATCACGCTTCCTCATGTGAAGTTCCATGACTGCAGACGGGTGACTCACCACCTACAACAGAGCAAGACAGCCGAAGGGATTCTCACTCAGGTAAAATGATGAGAGCACATTCTTCTGTCTGTGCAAAATCTTCAGTGGCTTTTTTTGATGTATAATTTGTCAGCACTTTCATATCTAGACTTGTAATGTGAATGATAATAGAGTTCATTGTGCAGGATGCTACACTTGACTTTTAATAATGGTTTGAGGAAGTAGTGTGGCAGGCACATGACTCCATGCCCCATATGACCAAGCATCCCTGAGCCCAGCTAACCATTCCCAATTGAATATAAGTGGTCATGGATGGATATCTTATAATTTTACTTGAGTTTATTGAAATAGTTACCGCATATCTTCACTTAACAAAATCTAGCAATAATTTGGGATTTTCTTCATGCTGAGGGGAAAAAAATTGATCTTTCATCTCTCCCCAAAATGTTTTATTTGTTCAGTTGGACTAAATGTCATTGTGGTGCTGAGTTTTTGGTATAGGGAAGCCCCATGAAGCTTCTTCAAGGACTTTATGCAAACGACTTGCCCTTCATATATATCCGTTGCCTTATGAAAAAATATCTGCATACCTTCATGTCTTTTGTAGTAAAATGTATATGAGAACAAAATCCAGTCTGTGGATCCTGGTATGACACTTTTCCACGGGAAGAGTCCCTCACGGTGTTTTAATCTTTAGTTCCAAATTTCTGCTTGCTCTCCTGACACTGCCTTGAAAGGAATTGCTAAATGTTTTCCTACTAACAGATCTGGGTTTTTGGACTTGTTCCAGGCTGGATCGACCTCCTGTGGTTCTAAGCTTGAACTCAGAAACATAGAAACATGTAAAAGCAGAAAGAGGAATGCCTGTCCACCTTCTTTCAGTGTGATAGTGAATGGTGTATAGTATCACATTAAAACCGTACTAGCTAACCCTCTGGAGTGGTTAGCATACTTTGTACTTTTGTTAACCTGTGGGATATGCTTTTTCTGCCTGTCTGTTTCTATTTTCCTCCTGCATGAAGTACAGCAAGGCAGAGAAGCTCCTCCACGGTGCACACCACTAAACAGGGTAGAGCAGCATGTCATCCCATCATTGTCATCTTCTGTCCCTCCATGCTCTGAACCTGTGGCTGCATTCGAAGCCCATGCTCAGTACCCAGGTAAGAATGCATATGCTTGAAGCTGCGTGGATGATGCCGGCATGTTTGAGAAATCCCCACCTCTATGCGCTGTTTAAAGTTACTACGATCATTGTAAAGCATTCTTAGTAGTGTCCTGTCTTTTCCTCACTAGAGAGAAACCATAATAAAGAGAAATATGGCTAACTCCGCTTCCATGCTGTAAGCCTTTATCAGAATTCTGAGTACCAGCATGGAGCCTTGATCCCTGTCTCCAGTAAAATTGGTCACACTGAAAGATGCTCCCGATACAAGCAATTATTAGACCAGAAGATGAACCTCTAAATTACAGGCAGCTCTGCAATAAAAATGGCAAATTAAAAACTTGGGCTAATAAAAAATTTTCATCTACACTCAGGCTTTTATTCAGACATAAAGCTACACACATACCTTGGTAATGACAACTTCTTGGTGAGATCTCCAGAACCTAATTATTCTTTCACACGCATACAAGACCACAGGGCCCAAAGTCCATTTCCAGGCCTGCAGGGGGGGGGGAGAGATGGAGGGAAAGAGAGAGGGAGAGAGGGATCGAGAAAGAGACAGAAATGGAGAGAGGGAGGGAGGGAAAGACAAGGAATCAGAGAGAGAAAGAGAGGGAGGAGGGTGAGAGAGATACATAGACAGACAGAAAGAAAGAGATAGTGAGAGACACAGAGAGACAGAGACACAGAGAGGTATGTTAAAATAGAGTTCAAAATTTCTAATTTGAACCGTATCAATATATAGCATGATGGGTCTAAGATATTTCCCTTAACATTGGGCCAGCTATCAACAACAAAGATGTCTCCATGTACTAAATACAATAACATTTAATTATTCCTTAAAGTCTACAAGCTTATTTAAGAGATTAAATTCTCCTCTATTGGTTTTTATGCTTCCTTGATCAATGATGCCTTTATGTAATTAGAAATAATTGAATTTGCAAAGAAATAAGAAAGCAGATTGATGTTTATGTTATGTATGATAGGGTCGTAAATGCTCCCAAACAGCCAAAGTCAAAGGCTTATAGCAAAAGCATTTTTTTCAGCCAACATAAGGGGTTTCAAATAATAATTTTGGGGGCCAATAATGCCTCCCAATTAGGGAATCTGTCTGAATACAGACACGCACACTGCCATGTCCCCCTCTGCATACCTCTACCTTCTATAATGTTATATAGAATGAAAAAAATCAAGCTAGATTTTTTTTAACACCCTGAGTCTCAGAGGATCAGACATCAACAGTTGTTTGGAGAGATATGATTATGAACACTTTCATGCTTAAAAAAAAGTTACTCCTTTTATTTTTTTTTTCTTGAGTATAATCTGCATTATGGATAACCATTTTTTGAAGCCTATTCTTCCCTCAGGGGTTGTGTATAACATGAGGGCTCTTTCTTTCTCCAGTAGACAGGAAGGATGGGAACATATAATTTTTGTTGTTCAATGTCAAGCAATCTTTTTTTTTTTTTTTTTTTTTTTCTGAGACAGGGTTTCTCTGTGTAGCTCTGGCTGTCCTGGAACTCACTTTGTAGACCAGGCTGGCCTCGAACTCAGAAATCCGCCTGCCTCTGCCTCCCAAGTGCTGGGATTAAAGGTGTGCGCCACCACCGCCTGGCAATGTCAAGCAATCTTGCCAGGTATATGCTAGCCTCTTTATTTCATAGGGGAGGAAACTGAGGCTTAGACTGATCGAATGACCCCTTGGACATGAGAAGGTATCTGTTGAAGATGTGGGCTTAGGTAGACCTGGTACATATCCTGTTTTCACAGGGTTTCAGCTGCCTCTCTTGAGTATTTACCATCCAGCAGAAATGGAGTTCCACTATGTACTGTCTAACATCAGGGTATGTCTAGAGACTTGCTTTTAAAACATTAAATATCCTGAGCTTATTGAATTTTAGAATGTCAAGGTTTTTTTTATTTATTTATTTATTTATTTTTATTTATTTATTTTTTTTATCTTGCTTTAATCTTATAGAATAACAAAACAAAAACAAACTCTTGTTCTCTGGGAATCAATTTGAATTACCTTGGGGGGCTGGGCTGGATCTCAGAGCCTTGTTGGATCTCAAGGCTTAGAAAAGGTTCTTAAATTCCCCCTTTATCATTCCAAATCTACCACGACCTCAGTTCTTCCATAAGATCATGGGAACAGGGAGGGCACCTCCTTTTTTTGAGTTTGTGTTTTCTTTCAACTCTGGTCACTCATTATTTCCTTCCTGGACATCTGGCTCTGTCTCCAAGTTCACAAGTTCTTTGACATAATTTTTAATTTCTTTTAAATTATCTTTCCTAGTTCTAATTCCTTTCTGTTTTCATCGGTCTCAGCTGCCGGCAGGATCTCTGTCTTCACCCATCAGCTCTCTCTGCTTCTTTCCTGAGGGCCTCTTGCTTGCTTGACAAAGGCTAGGATTTATTCGGGCCACACAAAGCAGTTTGACCCACTTACTCGTTTCCACCTCAGTGGGATTCAGCAACACATTCAGAATGGAGGGGAGCATGAAACCTTTGGTCCACTCGTGCTAGGGTAAGGCAGTGAAGATGGTCAGAGAAGGCAAAACAGAGGAAGTAGAAGGAGGATGGAGCTGGACCAAGTAAACAAAGCCAGAGCTTCCTTATGCTTGAAAGTATTTTAAGAAGTGGTTTTGACGTTTAGAGGAATGCCGGCAACAATTCTTTCTGCACGACAGAAAGATTTGCAATGATATTCACATAGTCTTTGTGTATTTTCACAAATAATCTTCCGAGTCCATTTGAAAACACACGTTTTTAGACATCACATAGCTCATTTTGGTGGTGTCAAATCAGTCACGGCCTCTGATTTCTCCACATTGATGAAATGGAATGGGTTATTTTTCTTTCCATGGTTAGTCAGGAAGGAGAATGTAAGCCATTAATCCTTGGCTCTATCTCTATTCTACTATATAAATTGCTCCAAGAAGAGATAGGGAGGCTTATTTATACTGTGATACTCCCAGAGCCCCTTGGAAGTTCAGGAGTGAGGGTGAGATATAGCCAGTAAGTGATGTTAGGAAAGTGATCCAGCTGTGGGGATCAGCATCAGCATAGATATCATGCTCCCATCTTTTATCCTGTATAATCAGACATATCGTGAAGTGTGTATGCGTGTGCGTGTGCATGTGTGTGTGTGTGTGTGTGTGTGCGTGTGTGTGTACAAGGTCAACTTTGGAGCCTTCTACATTTTTTTTTGAAATAGCATCTCTCACTGGGACCTAAGGTTTACTGATTAGGCTAAGGTGATTGCTCAGTGATCTCCAAGGATCTGCCCATCTCTACCCGCCAATGTTCAGATTACATGCACTCTCTATTGTGCCAGGCTTTTCCATGGGTGCTAGGGACTGACTTTTACCCCTAGTACCTGCATGCAAAGTACTTTATTGCTAAGCTGTCTCCATGGCTCACATCTTGTGTGTGTGTGTGTGTGTGTGTGTGTGTGTGTGTGTGTGTGTGTATTTGAATTTTGTATTTTTCAAACTGGGAGACGATTGGAAAAAATTCTCATTGAAGTTCTTGCCAAGCTCTTAAATGTTTTGGGTTTATTCACAGAGATAAAAATGGTGCTGGGAACATGTACTTGCAGATAGCAACAGAGGACTGGCAAAGGAAGTCTTGGAAGAAGGTCGGAGAATCACAGGGAACGCCATAGGATATGGAGAGGAAGTGTCACAGCTTGCCACACAGTCAGGAGCGTTTTTTTTTGCTCATGATGTCACTTTGCTTGGAATGCCCTCTGTATCAGAGGCAATCCTTTGAGACATCCTTCACCTCCCTTTTTCCAGCTCTTAAACAAAGGGTCAGCATTGTTTAGTATGTCAGCCTTTTTAGTACTGAAAATTCATGTGGCTTCTTAGCTATTTCGTTCCAGTCTCCAAAAAAATGTGCAGAAAAGCCATAGTACAGCAAGTGCATTTTAACAGAAATAAAATTGTGTTGATTTAATAGCGATCGCAATGAAACTTGATTTCCCCACTTTTATTCCTTCCAGAAAATAAGGGCAGGCTGGCTTTGATTTCATTTTATGTGTGTGGTTATGAATACATTATCGCTATAGGCAATAAGCTCTCCAGGGGCAGGACCTTATGTCCAAGTCCTGTGCCTATCTATGCATGACTAAGCATGAGGACTCATCACGTGATAAAGTTCACTGATTGACTCCACCCTCATCCAAGCTTTCCCTGTGACCACTAATATCATCCCATAGAAAGGGAGAAAACAAAAACCAAACAAACAAAACAACTAAAAAAGGAAACCCAGAGCCACATAATTATTATCCACAGGGAAATGAGCTAATTTCTTGCCTAAGGAGGACCAAGCATCTTTTGAGACTAGACTGACTGCATGAGCAACTCTCAGATCTGCAGGTTTGTGTGCCTGTGAGATTGGGGTAGAAACTAGGGTGGCAGATTTCTCTGGCCAGCTTATACAAGGTGATGGAAAAAGATTCTTTGATCCAGCATGGCATCGGCTGACAAATATTCTACAGATAAAATCTTCATTAAAAAAAAAAGTGCCCTGGGAAAGAGAGGCAAGGAGGACTACACGGGGCCTTGCTAAGATGAGTTAGGCCCAGTGCAGTGGAGCACGGAACCCCTCCACGTCCTTGGGATGCCTTTCCGATGCAGAGTCAATAAGACATCAGAGGGAGTATCGTACAGTCTAGCCAAGCGGTAATTGTGCAGCCCACACATGCTTTGAATCAGGATCCATTAAAAATAATGGAAAAGAGTGACACCATGAGTTTGGATGTGCAAGGAGGTATAGCAGGGGATTTAGCAAGAGATGGCCAAGTTCCCCCTCTTAATCATAATTAATGCTAGCACACACTGATGGGAGCAGGCCCTGGTCTGTATTCATGAAGTGTGGCAGAGTATTGATTTTTTTTTTTTAAATGGAGATGCTGTGGCTGAAAATTTTAGAGAGGTATTCATTTTCTTCATTAACATGCAGGCCAGGTAGTGGCTACAGAGAGCTGAGTTTAAGACAGAGACAATCTATACCGGCCATTAAAGGAACCACAATCTAATGGGCACATCTATTTCACATCTCTCAGTTTTAAACATTTCTCCCACTACTTTTACCCTTAAAATGTGGCACTGAATTTAGTGTAGTTGAGAATTAAAAAAAAATGATTATTTATATTTTTCTGACGTCTTATATGCTACCATAGTTTATTATCCCTATTTTAAATGATAACATGCCTTGAGTACTTCTTTTTTCTTACTTGTTTGTTTTCTATTTTTTGTTTGTTTTGAGACAAGGTCTTGTCTCTTTAGGATGTTTAGATTCTCTTGGAACTCCCTGTGTTGCTGATGATGACCTTCAACCTCTGACCTTCCTGTTTCTACCTTCTGTGTGCTGGGATTACAGGCGTGGTTTGTGTGGTGCTGGGGATCGAACACAGTGCTTTGTGTATGCTAGGCAAGCACTCTGTCACCTAAGCCACACCCTAGCCTCTTCCTACTTTTAATGCAGTCACTTCATTTATTATCTGTCATGTATCAATCACCAGTTAAACAAAAGGTTTGTACTTTCCTAATATATCAGAGTCCAGATGGGAGTATTATTCCTGTTTACCTAAGTCACCAACTGCAATGACTGCTGCATACCCAGAAAACTTTACTTTCAAAATCTGTGGGCACTATCATTAAATTAATACTTAAATTGATTAAATCTATTCTTGGCTAACATTGAGATTAGTTATAACAAAAGTAATTGGGCACCCCTAATTCTTTTGATCACCAAATGTTGTAGAAAGAGAGATGGTAAGTCTAGGAAAAGGCTTGGTCCTCTCAGTTACTCAGGAGATAGACCGAGGACTAGCAAGGGTGTAGCGGGTGGTGAGGTATGAGGCTAACACCCTCAGAGTCATTACTCTGCTGTTATGAAGTCTTGCAATATCAGACATCCATATTTAAGCCTGAGTAGAATGCATTTCAAAGCTGAACAAAGTGCCTTTGGCAGTAAATCTCTTTTAAAATTATCCATAACTCGATTTCTCCATTAGCCCACTTAATAAAGAGCTGGCTTCATCAAGTGGTGACATGGGTGGTTCTTTTCTTCCAAGCCTATAAAAACTCTCTTTATTTTAACTGTGGAGACAGTTATTTTTAAAAAGCTCCTGGATTCACTCTTACCGAAGGTTCCTTGCCAGAAAATTGAGGTACAGGGCACAAGGCAGCTGTCTGCCATTCGGCATAGCGGTCTCTGCAGAAGGTGACATTGTGCAGCCGGAGACTCTCTGGAGTTTGGCCTCGAATGATGCGACTTAGAAACACACACACACACACACACACACACACACACACACACACAGAGAGAGAGAGAGAGAGAGAGAGAGAGAGAGAGAGAGAGAGAGAGAGAGAGAGAGAGAGGAAGGGGGGCGAAGCATAAAAATGTCAAGCTGATTTTGTGCGATGTCTTTACACGGATTTATACTCTGTAGTGGGTTCCAAAACAACACTTGCATCTCTTGAAACTTGGGCTGTCACTCACTTCCCCCAAGCATCTTTAAAAATAGGCATTTAAAAAGCTTCGGGTAACTTTGAAGATCCCAGAAAAGAAGTGCCCCTCTGTGGTATCCTGTGTCACATTGAAAGTGTCTATATTAGAGAATTCATAATGAAGGAAATTGTTTGAACACATCCTTTTGTAGACTGTTGAATTTAATTAGGTTTCATCTCATTCTGATTGCTGATTTGGGCTAATTGGCTAACTTTGTACGATTGGCTTCTTCTGCAGATTGATTTAACTTCTACCCTTCTTAGCTTGTTTCTGAGCACTTAGAAGTTTCAAGTGAAGAAGTCAAAAGAAGTGCCCAGAATAATGGTATTTTTCCCCCAGTGATCACTAGCAGGCTTAGCATTTGACAAGGTCAAAACAGGTCACTTTGAAATGTGTCTTTGAGGCTGTATTGATAAATTTAAAAGTAGAATGAGAAGTCTGAATGGATGGAGCTCTAGATAAAGAGTTCCGTAATCCTACTAGCTTGTGTCTGTTGACCTTTGCAAATTGCTTAGGCATCAACTCTCAGGATGGCTTTACTGACTTGTACTCTCATGGCAAAGGACCATACACCTAGGTAATAGAATCTTGGAGCTGCTCAGTGCCTAGGTGCTTATGGAGAAGATGCACTGGTTTGTTTTAAGAAACTAGGTTCTCATAGACTGAGCAACATCAGCATCACAGAGATGCTGTGTTTGGCTGTGGCGTCTCCTTTGGTATTATTATACGGCATGAGAGGAAGGTAAGAATAGTGCTCTTGGAAACAGCCTGGTGTCAGCTGCAAATTATATGTTAGGCTTTGACTCTGCTCTGTGCAAGTCACTCAAGCTTGAAGGCACCCTTTGAATCAGGTAAGCAGGACGATCTGCGAATCTCCGGGCACAAATGATGCCCACCTCAGGCGGGTGAGTGATAAATGGGAGCCAGATTGTGGATGTCATACATTTCAGTGCCTATATCTTTAGAAGTTTGGTAACTTTCCCCATGCTACCTTCAAGAGATTCCAGGTCATTCCATAAGTATGCTGTTAAAAATATTTAAAAAAAGTTTAATTTTCCCACCTGTACCATAGGCAGACTAGTGAGCTTTACTGCCTTCCAACAATCTTATGTCTAGGCAGCATTTTGTATAGAATTTGCAAATAGCTTTTGATGTAAAGAGTAGTTGTAGAATATGTCAAGCTGAGAAGGTGTCAGCCTTTCCGCAAGGTTGAAATAACTCAACCATTCTCCTTGTGAAATATTACTTGTGCATAAAATCCTAACTTCAAATACCAAGTTCCTGACCATTGAGATGGACTTGTGACTCAATGCCCAGTGTATGAGTGCAGGAAATGTGGGTTTAGGGGATTTCAGGAATACTTTCCATCCTAAGAGAGGATTGCACTAAGATTTCTAAGGTCGACTTACAGAAATCAGTAGCCCTCCCATATAGCAAGAGCAAAGAAGCCGAGGAAGAGATTATAAAAGCACTATTAGCAATAGTATAAGATGTGTAGGGATAAAACCCAACCAAGGGGGTGAAAGACCTACAGCGAGAATTTTAAATCTCTGAAGAAAGGCCCGGATGAAGACACTAGACAATGCAAAGAGCTCTCATGTTCCCGGGTGGACAGAATTACCGCTGTGAAGATGGTTACTGTAGGTTACAGGTTCAGCACAAACCTAATCAAACTTTTCATGACACTATTCACAGGAACAGGAAAAAAAAATCCTAAAATTCACACAGAACAACAACAGCAACAAAAACTCTGGTTAGTCAAAGCAATGCTGAGCAGAGAGAACAATGCTGGGGGAGGGAGTTGCCGCACCATATTTCAAGCTATGTTACAGAGACATGGTAAGAAAAACAGCATGGCACTGACATAAAAACAGACACATGGGCCAATGGAATGACATAGAAGACTCCGACAAAATTGCCCATAACCACAGCCACCTCACATCTGACAGATAGATGCCAAGATGCACACTGGAGAACATACAGCATCTTCAACATGTGATGCTGGGAGAAGAGTTTGTCTACATTTAGAAGGATGTACATGTAGACCCATATGGGACATGCATTGTCCTGCACGAATATCAGCTTCAAGTGGATCAAAGATCTCAATGTGAAACTGAGAACACAGGCAGAATCCTACAAGATGTAATGGAAAGGACTTTCTGAATGGCGCTTCTTTTACTAAAGAAGTCAGGCCAACCATTGACAAATTTGACTTAAAAAAAACTAAGACGCTCTGCCCAGGAAAGGAAAGACTAGCCGAAGAGGAAATCTACAGAGTAGGAGAGAATGTTTGCTAACTGTTCATTTGGATAAGTGATTAATGCCTACTTGATACAAAGGATTCAAAAACCAGAGTCAAGAAAACCAACATCCCAATTAAAAAAAAAAGGGAGGGCTATGTATCTGAACAGAGACATCGCAAAAGAAGACGGAAAAAACAGATAAGGAATACCTCCAAGCCTTTGACATTCTTAACAGTGAGAGAAATGCAAATTAAAACCACTGTGAGATTTCACCTTATGCCTGTCAGGATGGCTAAGACTGAGAAAACAACTGACAAGAAATATTGCTAAGGATTGGTTGGGGGGAAGTGGGGGGTAGCGGGAGGGGGTAGGGAACCTTCATTCACTATTGGCGGAGTTATAACTGGTACAGCCATTATGGGAATAAGTGTGGAGAATCCTTTAAAAAGTAAACTAACTAGTACCCTCAGAGCTCCCAGGGACTCAACCACCAACTAAGGACTATACATGGTGGGACTGATTGTTCTGGCAGCATGTTTATAGCAGAGGATGGCCTAGTCAGTCATCAATGGGAGGAGAGGACCTTGGTCCTGTGAAGGTTCTGTGCCCCAGTGTAGGGGAATGCCAGGGCCAGTAAGTGGGAGAGGGTGGGGCGGCAGGCATGGGGAGGAGGGAGGCAACAGGGGTTTGTTCTTGTTGTTTTTGTTTGTTTGTTTGTTTTTTTGGAGGGGAAACTGGGAAAGGAGAAATTTACATTGTAAATAAAGAAAATATCTAATTAAAAAAAAAAAAAAGTAAAGGCAGAAGCAGCCATACTACGCAGCTATGTTACTCTTTGGCATGTGTTCGACAAACCTGACATTCTTCTCCTCAAATGCTTGTTCAATCACGTTCACAGATGCTCTAGTCACAATAGTCAGGGAACGTGTACACAGAGATATAGATCTGGACACCTGATTATCAAATGGGCTTACCCTCCTCCGTGGACGGCCAGACCGATGAAGAAGAAGATGAAGATATGGTGTGTGTACCAGAAGAGCTCATAAGAGGACCGTCTGATGAATTCAGTTGAAGAGGTCATGATCAAGATCAGAGCCAGAGAGATCACCAGGCCAGTAATTCCTGAGACCGTTATCAATAGCTCAGTGGTTGTGCCCTAGAAGATCACAAAGTACTGCCAAATTAATATTTTGGAATTTTGCATTTTTAGTATCAGTACTAGAGGATCCAAATAAAGAGCAATTTAGAATGTTTCCTGCCAACACACAGGACCTCACCAAGGTCCACACACACTTCAAGAAACTAGGTGTGAAAATTCTTCCTTCTCACCCTGTGTCACCGTGGATATTTACTTTGCTCAAACTTTATAAAATACTGTGCCATTAAGCACAAATTTTCCATTTGCATGAGTTAATTTTCTTGTCAAAGCTCCTATTTTGAGTCAGTACTAGAGAGTATTAGAAGAATAATGCCACAGAATAAGCTCAAATTCGAGGTTTTTAATTTTTAAGAAAAATTGTGGCTCACCATGCTTAATTGCATCTTAACATTAATAAACACTTTTTTGGGGGGGGTGGAGGAGAGGTTCCTTAGGGCACTCCTACTAAAGCAGTTGCACGCACGGTCCCTCGGTGTTTATGCTGTGCTCTGACTTTTTAATTGGAAGGACCATGACTTGCATTTCCTTCACATAACCTCAGGGGTCCTTGGAATATGGCTTGGTAAAACCTCTGTGATCAATAAGGGCACAGCTATTCTTATCTGATCTGTACTCCTCAACGGGCATGATTCTGACCCATGAGTGCAA
The DNA here is from genome assembly GCA_019843815.1 of Montemys delectorum. Classification (NCBI taxonomy): domain Eukaryota; kingdom Metazoa; phylum Chordata; class Mammalia; order Rodentia; family Muridae; genus Montemys; species Montemys delectorum. The sequence goes on along the minus strand of JADRCD010214870.1, from coordinate 22,337 downwards.
GGGACAGTTAAATAGCCTTTAAGAATATTAATTGCAAAGCATTTTGTTTTTTATTGTGTGTTCCCATATTCCTTGCTTAGTCATTAGTATTCATACCCCATGTTCCCGTCGCTGAGCCAACTACCAGCTCAATAAACTCACACTATATCTTTTTGTCAGTAAAACCTCATTAATTTAGGCTGCTTTGAGATCTGGAAGTAATTTGGACAGGGACTTCTCCATTGTTTATTTTTTTTTCTCTTCACAGGAAAGAAGAGCAGAATAAAATTGAAAGACGGTACACATAGAACATTTAAAATATTTGTTTTATAAGTACACTCAGGCACTTTAGAAGTCAATTAACAGCACATGGTGTGCTAATTTCAAATAATTTCTGTTTCGACCATTAAGGACTATTTCTCCTCGTTTCCCTGCAATATATTTACAAACTGGTCCGAGTTGCCGGGAGTTGACTAAAGTAACCCCATTACTTATGAGTTGCTTTAATGTATGTTTCAAGTTATTGATAATCATATCTCCAAATATCCAAATTAGAGGGGCTTCTGAGCTTAATTAGTACTAACAAAGTATATTGCTTCTAAAATTTTTGAAACAACTGTGTTTGAAGTAGCTTAATTAGCTTGTTAAATTGCTTTAAAGGTTATTTATAATAAATACTATTTATTGCATAGTTTCTTCAAGATGTTGAGATTTATTCTTGGGTCTCTTGCGAGCAGTGAATTTTGTAAAGCTTTATTGGGGGGGGGGGATGTAGATCTAAACAGGTGGCCAGATAAATTCTGAGATTCAAGGAAATGGTATTAAACGCATCTCTGCATGCTTAGGGCATCTGCAGTTTTGATTTGTAGCTATGAAATCTGTGCTTCTAATTGTTGTCAATTAAGAAAAGGGAATTCAGTTTATTAATGGCCTGATATTGTAAGCCTTTCTGAGGAAATCGAGATTTTTGACTTGGAAGACTCTCCTCATAATTAGAATCTGAATTTTCCTTCTCAAATAAACATATGTGAGCAAAACCATCACTTAGCAAGAGGGCCTATCTAATAACTAACAACCAGAGAGATCCCTATATCAATAGGAGTGTGTGGCCTTGAGACTTTTCTTAGAAAACAGAGTAAAAATATATGGTCTCTATTCCAATATGGTAGCCCATGGAAGATGTTTAGATAAACCAATAAGAGAGATGTAAGGGTGGCTCAGGGGAAATGGTACCCCTAAGGATAGGATGCTGTGGCTGATGGCATTTTTCTTCCCAGAGACACTGCTGTTCTGTACACCTAGATATTAGCATTGATGGTTTCGCGAGTCACGTAGTTGTCTTTCTGAAATGACCTTCAGTCAGTGTATGGTTTGGCAAACCAGCTGTTCACACTTGTGCCAGAATAGGAGGCACAGAGAACAGACCCAGAAAACAATTTGCCGGTTGAAATTCTATCATTTCTGGGTTTGGGAGGTGCTTGCTTGATGAATCTAACATCAGTGAAGGAGATCTGATCGGGAGCTGCTTTTAAAAATCCATAATATTAAGGCTTTAACAGGTTTTTGCATTCCTAAAATATCACAGATATATATTCACTATAAATTAATTAAGCAGAGTATGTTTTTCTCCTTGCTCATATCCTTCTAGCCACATTAATGGTTGGAAAAACTGGCTGTTAAAACAGAAAGGTGAAATTGATATTAGCATTTGGCAGAAACCTCTTTTATCCAGCTCTTTTATGTAAAGCGTTTGAAATCTATTGCTCTTGATATAGGGGTGGGAAGAGAAATGATTCTGCAGAAGTGAGGCTGGTTAACATGCAAGGACTAACTCACCGTATACAAGGTGCGGACTGGATTGAGGTAGCTCTCATTTGGGGCATTGCCAAGTTTGGAAAGTGCAGCCAGCAGTCCTTCAGCATCCTTGGCCTGACCCAGGTGATAACGCTCCAGGTTGAACAAGTGTGCCACAATGTGGATAACTGGGGATGAGGAGACATCGGACAGAGGCTGCGTCAGAGACATCCTCTTAGCTCCTTCAAAACACTGTGTTGCTACCTTAAGTCTCTCTGCTCTGGCAGTCTACAAGGAATTGTGATTTATTTGTGCATCTTTCCCAATGTCTTGAATGGAGTAGAACATATGGCGCATGGCTTATTTCAAGTGTTTTAATTATATTAAAAAATAAAGTCTCTCAATTCATGATTTGGTTTTAAATTTCTACTCATTTTGGAAGTGATGTAAGTCAGGATAGCAGAACATGGTGGTTGTGCTGGCTAATTTTATGTCAACTTGATACAAACAGAGAGGAGGGGGGCTCATCTGAGAAAATGCCTTCATCAAATCTGACTGGAGGGTATTTTCTTCGTTAGCGATGGATCCGAGAGGGTCAGTCCCATTGTGGGTGGAGCCACTTCTAGGATGGTGGTCCTGGGGTCTGTTATGAGCAAGCTACAAGGAACAAGCCAGTAGTCAGCAGTACCTCTCCATGATGTCTGCATCAGCTCCTGCTTTCAGGTTCCTGCCCTGACTGCCTTCAGTGATGGAGACAAAGAAACCCTTTCCTCCTAAACTGGCCTTTTTGGTCACAGTATTTCATCATATTACTGTTGTAATCATAGGCAATATATAATATAATGTAATATAATATAATATAGGATACTACAATAGAGAAATAATTCTTAAGGAAAGATGGTATATGGTGGGTATAGAATGTGAAGATTCCTAAAGAAGTCAGAAAGAATTATCCTAGAATACCATGCATCATACACAGCAATATATATTTATCTGACATCAGGGAGATATTTTCTTTACATTTTCCAGAAATATTTTCTGTGCTTCTCTTCATATATTTTAACATATGTATGCATGTATTACATATGTATGTACGTGTATATGTATAGGTACATACATATATGTGCACGTATACAACTACACACACATTTGCATAGATGATTCTTATAGAATCATCTGGCATATTGAAATGAGTCAGTATTTATGGAACCAAACATATTCTTTCTGTACTCTTAAGCAAAGTGTGCTATCTGATTCTGAGAGTTAATATGTTTAAATTTTAGATAAAGAGGGCAAATTCAAGGACACTGTATGATCCGGCTTGGAGATTCTGCCTCTCTGCTACTCTTTCCCAGCTTGGAAACTCTGTTGAGAAGCCAGCAGTCATGTCATCTCCATGGAGACCTGGATGGGCGGCCAGTTGACACACACCATTGGGATCAGACTCAAGTGTGAACAAAGGACTCATTACGCAGGGTATAGTTATTTTCCCATAAGTTCTCCTGCATCTGCAATGGGAAGAAGTAGCCGTGCTGGCTACCATGTACATATACATATGTATACCAGGTACAGCTGGCTAATGTGTATATAGGCTATACACATTGCGGGTGTGTTACACAGCGTCCTCCATGGTTGTCTTTTATGACTGGAGGTGTGGGAGAATGTAGGGCTGAGAATACTGGGGATGGGGAGACAGTGAAGTCGGCAAGGGCTTGCCATGTAAGCCTAGAGACTTGAGTTCTATCTGCAACACTTGCATAATCAGTAGTGGCAGGTTTATAACCTCAGTACTGGGTGAGGCAGAGGTGGAAAGGAAAGAGGCAGATACTTGGAGTTGCTGGCCAGTTAGCCTATCCAAAAAATTACGGTGAGCTCTAGGCTCAGGGAGAGACTGTTAGAAAACCACTGAGAAAGACACCAGTGCCAATGTCTGGTCTTCGTATATGCATGCATGCATGTATGTGTGCACACACAGAACCATTGAGAATATTGCTGTTATTTTTGTGCCTGTGGTCATAGCTGCACTATGTCAAGTATTATTTAGAAGCATTTTCTTTATTTCCTTTCCCCATCTTTATTTATTCTGTCATATTTACATCCTGACTTCAGTTTTACTCCCCCCACCAATTTCTCCCCCACCTCCCCTTTCCCTGATCCACTCCCTCTTCAACCCGCCTCAGAGAAGAACAGTCCTTCCAGGGACCTCAACCAAACATATCATAGTGAAGGTGCCCGCTCTCTTCACATCTCTTCACTATAGTACTTGAAGTTCTAGCCAGAGCAGTAAGACAACTAAAGGAGATCAAGGTGATTCAAAATGGAGAGAAAGAAGTCAAAGCATTACTATTTACAGATGGTAATATACACACGCAACCCCCAAAATTCTACCAGGTAGCTCATACAGCTGATAAACACTTTCACCAAAGCGTTTGAATACAAGATTAACAAAAAAACAAAAAACAAAACAAAACAAAACAAAAACAAAATCTCCTATGGAGATGGGGACTGGGGCATTCCCATTTCACTGAATTAGAGACTGGCTTTCATTTTATATTATAGGGCTGATTTACCAATGTGTCATCTATACCTAACAGTCAGGAAGAAAGCAATGAATGAGTTCTCTTTGTCTTCGCCTGTTTTTATGACACTCCTCTCCCTTGTAATGAGCTGCTGATCTTAATCTGTTTCCTGCTAAGTCAGCATCCACATAAGAATCTGATAGAGCTAAACTAGATTGACGTGTGTGGAATAGATGACGTAGGACCCGGAGCTGCCCATTCACGTTTACTGCTACCTCCCTTCCTTCCACCGCTGGAGGAGGGAAGCTGAAGCTGCCTCTCAAGAGATCACCTCTAAGGGACTAAGCTAGCCCTCTCCTCTGTCACCTGAAGCTTTTGTGGACTTTAAGGTTTATATGATACATGTTTCTTTCCTTCAGGACTCTCTGTATTGTTTTTGCTTCACAAAGTAGGTTAAATGTGTCCTATCTTAGTTATCTCATGGATCCTCAGGGTAAAAACCACCTGAGACCATTTTGGTTGGGCAAGCACTTTATGTTCCTCTTAGATTTGATCATGGCTAAAAATTAGAAATATATAAGCTGTTAAACCTAGGGCTGCTGGGGCCTGACAAGTAACAGGAGAGGTATTGCTTTTGGTCCCTTTCGGACATTGTACTTTTTCTTTTTTATATGTCTTATTCTTTTTAATATAAACAACCAAACCACTGTGTTATGGTCATAGCTATTTCTGAGATGGGTTTAAGCTGCTGCTGTGGGTACATTCACTCCTTCTCAGCCACTGAGATATTTAAATGATGTTAGACTGGATGTTAGTGTCTAGCAGGAAGAATAGCAAAGTGGATGCTTCTCAATTACCTAATTTTTTCCTGTTTCTATTTTCTCATCTGTAAAATGGGTAGATTTGGAAAAGAAACTACCTTAAACCACACATGGCAGCTTTGTGACAACTGGGTATTTCCCTGAAGCTCATCGAAAACAATTTCCATTCAAAAGGGATCTGCAGATGTGAAATTCATATTTTAATTTGTTCTCAAAACCCCACAGTAGTTTAAATAGGAGATTTTCGGTCTTGCAGTAAAGCCAAAGGCCACTAACTGAAAACGAACTCTTTGTGTGCCTCTGTGGACGTTCCAAGCTATACACCACTGTATATTCGCAAAACCTCAAGCTACCTTTCTCCATCACTCACCTAAATGATCCAAGCTGTAAGTGGGTGGGTCTTCCTGAAATTCTATTTTCTCACCTAAGTACTTTTACAGAGACCAGCTATGATGGCAAAGCTGCATATGAGCATTTAATTGGTCTGTGGGCTTCTGAGTTCAAATAAGGAACTTTTATTGAGAAGCAAACAAAAAAAATCATAAAGGCTACAATTAGATCCAGTTGTCCTGAGAAAGTGTCTTTTACGTCTCTCTTTTGCTCCTAGTTTCCCCCTGGATGTCAAAAAAATGTATAATTGGGGAGAATCTTGGGAGAGAGTCAGTTCTAGTACCCTCCTGCCTGTCTGTCAGAGATGACAGTGGGTCTGGAGTTAGCCATCCTTTAGTTAAGCAGTGCATGGGAAACAGGACCTAGGAGTGAATCTCCCCTGTGCTTCTGAAGCCACAACCTGCCTGAAACATCCCAGTGTTTCTGGTACAGAACACTGGTACAGAACATCTGGTGTACTGTGTGACACGTGTTTGCAATCACATTTGAACCTGTGAAGCAGGACTGTGGGTGGGGCACAGTTGGAACTTTCAGTGGAACTGGGGAATTGGCTGGCAGCAACTTGTTAGATGTCAGATCCCAAGGAATTGGTGCCTTTGGCACCATCTCTACCTTGGGAGCTCCGAATCATTATTTTCTCAGGACCTTTATGCTGTACCCTCTCTTCTCAGCCTGACCCTTTTCTGTTTATCGATGTTTGTGAACTAATTTTAGCAACTCATCAGGAGTTGCACTCAGGGTGATCTTATACCTCTGAAATCTGGCAGACACAAGTTGCAGAATTTGCGGAAAGAGCGGCATGGGTCACAATTTACAACCTCCGTTGATGGAAACCCAGGCTCCACATACTGCTTTTCAATTGCTGGGGTCTTCAAGGTCTGCCATGGACCAGGGAACCCAGAAAGATCCACATTAATAAGAACGTAAAGGCTCTGAGACTACAATTTTTATACCAGTGGAGTTACAGGTCCCTGAACAGAATTTATTAGTGGTTGGAGGGGGCTCCTGCTTATCACAGGCAGGCAAGCAGGAAGGCAGGAAGAAGGGCTCCTGGCACTGCATTTTCGGTGATGCCCTTGATTAGAGATACCACTCTTTTGCCTTTCCCTCCACTCCCTAGCCTACATTCACCAGTCTCTAATTACATCCTTTAATGATCCGGCCAATTAGAGCCTGCAGTTTAACATCTATGGGAACGGATAAGAAATTAGAGGCTGGCATGCAAACTTCTGTGTGCATGCATTTCTTCCAAGGTTACACACCTCTATTAAGCCAGTTGGCTATTTCAAAAGCCGCATAATGTGCAAGGCTAATAAAATAAGCCCAGGGACATTCCAGCTGCTCCCCCGTGAATACAGCAGAAGGACAAACGAGAAAAGCAAGGTGTAGCAATGAAGCTCAGGCTTAGCATTTTTTTCTCCTCTCTCTAAAAGCACAGTTGCCAGTCACATTTCTTAGTTAATGTGAAATGCAGTAATTGCTTTGTCAAGGACTGGAGGAGGTAAAGAGTTTCCTTTCCACCTTCCTGCCTTTGTTGGGCTAGATACCACAGCCCTGGGGCTGGTTGCCATGGAAGACTGGATGAGGCTACTTTGCTAGGAGATACAGCTCTGACCCTTCTGGGGTGAGCCCCAGGAGATGTTCAGGAGCAGCGCAGAGTAGCAGCAGTTCAAGAGACCTGAGCTGGAAAGAATACTGATGCCCTTTGGAGATTTGTGAGGGGAAGATGGAGAAAGAACATCCAGTTTTTTTTTTCTCTCCTTGCAGTGGAATGTGAATTTATAATCTTGAATGATTAGTATCATTCTGAATCCGTTCATTTCCCAAACGGCTTCATCTACACGATGCTCAGAATTTGTGTCTTGTTCCTTTCCTATCAATTCTTCTAGCCTCATGCACGTGGCTAGATGCCACTTGCCCTGGTTCGGTGAAGTCTGTTACAGTCTTCTTGTGTTAGAGACACAAGTTACTAAAATGCAAGAGACGCTCCATGTCTCTGAGCCTCTCAGAAATTGAGCCAATCCTTGAGCTATCCAGTATGGCATGTGCCTTGTAGGTGAAGGTATAGCATCAAGGACCAATGGTCAGACAGTAGATTCCTGATATAGTAGTGTCTTAACCTCCCAGGGAGCAACATGAAGGGGAGGAAATTTCAGCAGAGGGGACATCTGAGCAAGGGCATAAAAAACTTTGGAGTAGTGGTTCTCAACCTTCCTAATGCTGCATAAAATGATTTCCATGGCTGCTGCATAAAATGATTTCCATGACTACTGCATAAGTGTAATTTTCCCATTGTTATGAATTATAACGTTAATATCTGATATTTAGGATGTCTGATACGTGGCCTCCAAAGGGGTCACGGCCCACAGGTTGAGAATGTTTGCTCTGAAGAGTACTCAAGGAGAAAGACAATGAGGACATGGAGAACCAAAAAAGCTTGGTTAGAGCTGTGAGTCCACCCAGCATGCTTTGGGGTGTGGACTTGACCTCATTGGCATAGCAGGAAGCGAATAAATGGCCTTGTATTCTTCAGATTGCTAAGCAGATTTAGTCTTGAAGGTAATCTACAGTATCTCACTGAGGCAGAGAAATCGAATGGCTACTGATGCTTATAAAATTCCACAGGCAGCTGAAGAGACTTCCTCTGAGCTCACACACTCAGCAATAGCAGGGCTGTAAAAGAAGCTGGTCATGTGATCCTAGTCAAATACTGCTCACCCTCAATTTCACAACACCCTGAAGCAGCACTGACCACAAGGGGTTCAAAAGGTAATAGGTCCTACCAGGGTGCCCTGCTCTTGGGAAATATTCAATGTATACTACCTATACATTTATACTACTGATGTATGAGTACATAGAAAGAATATGTACCCAGAGGTTTAAGAAGAAAGCCTTTCACAACTCATGTTTCCTTGTATGCTCTGTGCTCCTTTCTGATGAATTTTGATGACCCCCTTTTTCTTTATATCTTTACAAGTCTCTTTTAAAGTCTGACCCTGCCTTTAAGCTATGGTAGTAAGATTCTTCTTGCCTCTTTATGGTGTTCAATCTCTATTCTTAATTCGAAAATAAGGAATTTTTGTAGAGTTTAAAGGAAGCCCAGAAATGTCCTAGAATTCTTTCTCTAACAAGTTTACCGAGGAGCTCCGTGGCCTGGGCCCGGACACCACCCGCCACAAGGAGCTCAAAGCATTTTGAGCATTGCAACTTTTAATTGTTTCAAAGTGTGGAAATGGCTTCCATTTGCAAGCCAATGTCTACTTCCTGGTAATACCACTCGTTTTCAAAGGTTCTACATACACAGGTATGTTCTGCAGCACTCCAGGTCCCGAGACATACAGCTAGATCAGCCTTGTCCCCAACTCCCCATTCACTAGCTAGCTGTTTCAACTAGGACTTGATTTTCCTTTTAACACTATTTTCTTTTAGACAAACCACAAAGACCCTCTACAATGCTTATGTTGGGTTGGTTTGTGCCGGCATTTAAGACAATCAATGGGGAGAGTCTTTCCCTCATGTCTCACTACACACCCACAGTTGTGTTAATTGGCAAGCGGGCACCGTCTGTCATGTCTTGTTGCTTAATTAAATTCCCATTTGGTTCGAGTGTTCCTTTTACTCTGCAATTTTTTTATGCATGAGAGGATAAAAAACAAATGAGGAAAACATTTTATAGTGAAATTAGTTTGAGAGAAAGAGTCCCGAATCATAACGCTTTATCATTCCGATGGTCTTTTATTTCAATGTCTTTGTCGCCTGGCAAAACCACAAGCCAGTTGATTGCTACCTCGCCTTTCATTCTTTCCTTCTTTGTGGATGTCTAACCTTGCTCAGAGATACTAATTTCTCCTTAAATGACAAGTGCAACAGTAACAGTAGTAGTTCCTACTACTATATAACATACAATTTCTACCTTTCAAGACTCTTGTATGTCCACTAACTCAACTCTATTAGAATCCAGGTCACATGACCAATCTTTTCTTTTTTTTTTTTCTCCCTTTTTAGACTCTAATGTCAGGGTTAAGAGTAAGGCGTCCTTACCACACAAAGAACACTATCCCATCTGTATTGACATTCATGGAGTGACAACAGCCATTTTCCTATTATATGAGTGAAGTTTTGGCTATAAGTCAATTTTGGTTCTGAATTATGTGAATAGCAAAGTTTTCATTTAAATAGGTATTTATCACTGCATTACAAAGAAGCTATTTATCCACAAACAATAGGGAATCTGACCAACTTTCTTTTGATATTTGAGGTATTAATGTGGAAAAACTCATCTGAGTATAGATTAGGAATTGAAAAATATGTAAATCCAAGGTTTCATGTGTTCAGATGAAGGGTAAAAGCTTTTATTATCTAATGGCAAGATTGGGAGGAGTTAAACAAAAAGCTATATAATTAGACATTAGCCAGTGCCAAAGCCATCAGACAATTGGTAAGCACTCACCTGAATTGACAGCTATCCCATAGGCAATGAGTTTGTGGAACGTGAGATTTTTGTCTAGTTGTCTTCTCCATGGCCCTCTACAGCACTAAAGTATCAAAATAAATGAAGAAATGAATTAAGAAAATGGACACAGAGCTAACAATGCCACGAGACCTAAGAGATTATTACTCAGGCTCAACTGATCTCTATCTTGCTTCAAATGGGGACACATGACTTAAAAGCTAGTGGCATTTGATCACAGCATGGCAAAAGATTTTTCTTTAGTTATTTTACTGGAATATCAACTCATTCCAAAAGTGGGAATTCTTAGGTCTCTGGCTATAACTCACAGCTCTTAAATAAACCTAATGGTCATGCCTCAGTCAGCTTATTGATATAAAATAGAGAAGCAATAACTGCCACCCTCAATCATGTATTTTGAATGACTTGTATGCTGTTCCTTATTACACAAAGGAAGTGGCTTTGCATCTATAACTAGTATTTACTATTATGATGATTCCACAATAAGTTATTTCTTCTGATAAAGGTTGCTGACAATCTTATTTTTCTGCATGTTGCTTTCAGTAACAGAGGAAGTGGTAGTTAAGCATACTGAAATAAATATGATTAGGAGGGCTGTTACTACAGATCGGTATTAAGATCACCAGGGTCAATCTGGGCCTTGTGATTTTGATTATGGTAGGAACTGAGGTGTTGCCTGAGTGGCCCTCATCTCAATGGTTTATTTATCTTTCTTCAATCGGAAATGATAGTGGTTCAAACAGTCAAAACCCTTGCATTTCCGTGTGGGAAAAAGTTGAGTCCAGTGTCATTTAGAAAGGCAACGGCAAAAAAACCCAACCAACCAACCAACCAACCAACCAACCAACTAACCAACCAACTAACCAACCAACCAAAAAACAAACAAACCAAACCAAAGTCAAGTGGAATGTACTGATCTTTAGCTTGTGGTGTAAGCATAGTTGCTGGGAGTTTCATAGGAAAATACATGTTTCAATCACACCTGTAAAAATTGTGTGTGTGTGTATGTGTGTGTGTGTGTGTGTGTGTGTGTAAGCATGGGGGCATGCATATTGAGTGCATAACCACACACACAATCCAAGGCCAGAGAACACCAACCAGGTTACCTGTTTTATCACTTTGCTTTGTTTCCCTCGAGATCAGGGCCTTACTGAACTTGGAGTTAGGTTGGTGGCTTCTAGTCCCTGATGATTCTCTTGCCTCTGACCCTCAACCATACTGGTGTCACATACACCCAAGTACACACTGCTTTTTTACCTGGATTCTGGCAATTTGAACTCAGATCCCAAGCTTGCAGGCAAGCACTTCTACCTGCTAAGCCATCTTTCCGGTCTTCAGTTGCAGGATGACAACAACTGAGCTTGCTTAAAATATTTTAGCACTTACCACACTTGTTCCTCTCAACAGGGAAATGAAGTTCCGACTGACAGGTAACAGAATTAGCATGCAGTTAAAATTCAGGCACACAGCAGATGCCCGGGCCCATGCCAATGCGGACTGTCCACAAGTTAGAAATAGAAAAAGGGTGGAGGGGAATGGTGAAACATTGAAGCTTGAGAAAGTAGAATGCATTTTCTTTTCTGAAACAATAACAGATTGTCATTAAATCTACTTACACCCAGAATAACTCGTGTATAATAGAAAGCCTCCGCTTCAGCATACCAGCAGAACGTGTCAATAAACAGATAGATGTTTACTGCCAGCCATGAGAGCTAGGGTAGGGAGAAAGGAGATAAGACGAGTGCTGTGGGCCACCTCTCGCCCACTTGGGATCATTCGGCATTCAACTTCTTTTCAAATGAAACACAGAGGTTTTCAGTACTCCTCAGAATCACGCCATACATTTATCTCTTACAGATTAGATTTCAGCAGGGATTACCAATACGTTCTTTTTAAATAAGGGCGGTCAACTTCAAAGTATTTACTGACAAGCACAGAATCTTCTTAGTCAACAGGAATTGACCATAGGGTAAAGAGGCAGGGCATCTTTAGAGCACTCTAGGAAAAAGTGACAGTTGCATGGGCTGATTCACAAACTTCATATGATAGACAGGTACACCCACACTCCCGGAAAAACAAACTCCTGCACTTTAAAAATACTTAAAAAGAGAATGGAGTTGGAAAACAACTTTGCACAATTCTATAAGGGTAATTTAAGTACGTTCAATGAGTGTTTGCTGACAAGTTTTTAGTCTCATATTTAAAGTAATATTTCCAAACCTAAACTGTTTTAGAAATATCATTCTAAGAATGAAGGACTCTTAAAGCCAAGTAAGAAGAGCCATACTCACACCAACCACGAAGGACACACTCTCATTCAAAATCCAGCACACCGGCATGATATTTCTTTTACTTCCAACACGCTATCCCTTCCCATTCATCTGAGCCTGTGCGGTGTGTGCTTCGGAGAGGGCTCCCTTCTAGATCGTTTTGTCTTGGAGCACCTGTTGGGAGCAGCCCTCAAGGAATTTCTAATCAAGGACTTAGTGCCAAGAGCACATCACCCAGCTGACATGCTTCACGGCCTAGGTAAATACAAGTCTCTGTCTAATAATTCCCTTCTTCAAAGAATGCAAAGGAGAAGAAACTCAGTTCATTAAATTGTCTCCATGCCCCCGCACCCATCCCCCTTCTGTATGATTGCGGTCAGAACGATAATAAGTCTGTGTGCAAATTTGAGAAATAACCTAATTTCTGAAGGATCCTGGCTATAGCAAAGAATTTCCACCTAATTTTCCCCACAGTATTTCTTTTAAGTCTTTCCCCCTTTTTCCACTCAAAAAAAAGAAAAGAAAAAGAAAAAAAAAAAGAACAAACAAACAAAAAAACTCAAACCAACCAAACCACAACAACAACAAAAAAAACCTCCCCCCAAGACTGAGATGGAGAGCTAAGTACATATTGACTGAACCATTTTTCAGAATATTGTGGAAAAGATTCTAAAATTCCCAGACAGGAAAACTCTTGAAGCTTAAAAATATGCTGATGAAAATATAAAGTGTACTTCCGTGTGTGTGTGTGTGTGTGTGTGTGTGTGTGTGACCATTGAGATGAAGATCCCACTCCTACCTGGAGCACACATACTTTGGTGATCCTAGTAAGGGTTGTCATTCTCTGATTTTTATATAAGTCATGGTTATTAAATATAGTGACTGAGATTCTAAGACAAGACATTCCCAACTGAAGCAATTTTCTGGCTAGTTTTGGCCCAGATATTTTCATTGAAAACTTCATAGGGGACTGGAGAGATAGCCCAGCAGTTAAGAGCACTAAAGGACCCATATCCAATCCCCAGCATCCACATGGTGGCTCACAGCAGTCTATAAGTCCATTTCCAGGGGATCAGACACCCTTTTCTGGCTTCCGAGGGCACCAGACACACAGATGGCACATTAGGTATACATGCAGGCAAAAATCCATACGCATAAATTAATTAAGGTAAAAGATTTTCAGATAACCAGAAGAGCTGGGAATGATTTGGAGAATTGCCCGTGGCATTTGTGTGTTTGTAGGGCTGGTTTGTTTAGTCACAATGAAGGAATTTTTAAAAATTAAAAGCCTAATAAGTGTAATAACTGTGAACGTCTGTTGACTTGCATTTACCAAGACGTGTAGTTAAGAACTTTTGAATATTTATTGTCCAATTAACTTGTACATTGACTCTAAGACGTAGATGCCATAAGCATTGTGCACAACTGTGGGGAGAAAGGCAAAGCAAGCAATTGGTAAAGGAATGGTGGAGACTTGACTCTGGTTCTGAGCTTAGCGTTTATATTTTCAATCATCACCGTATGAAATATTAATACATGATTTGTGTATCAAAACACTCCTATAGAGCTACAGATGGCATTCCTACCAACTGGACATATTTAAGTTATAGGAATTGGTTTATTTTAGAGTATCATTTACAAGTAATTAAATTGTTCTATGTGATTAGGCGTACTGTTTTCTCATTCTAGTGAATAATTAATAATTAAAAACTTCATAAATAAATATCTCTACTGTCATTATTATGTTAGTCATTATTCTTTATTTAATAAATTTTGGGATGCTTCGCCGTACCGAGGCTCACTATGGTTTCAATGGGCTTCCTGTACTCTATGAGAGTTTAATTTTCAGTGACATGAGGCTGAGAGGCAGGGCCTGCACAAAGGCCAGTGGCAAGGTCAGTGATCAGTAACTGAATGAATGCTGTAGGCCAGTGTCATATTCCTAAAATATGTCAGCTCCATTACATGTTCTCTTTCATTCACTCTGCCTTCCTACTGTGGGCTGATGAGACAAGAAGCCCCTCTCCAGATGCCGGTGCCTTGATCTTCCACTTCCTAGCCTCCAACATTGTCAGGGAATAAATGTCTGCAGCATAAACATAGGAATGGGTCTTTGGTCTTACAGGGTCGTGGTGAGCAGGCAGTGGGGAGGACTGCTGATGTTAGAAAAGTTTACTGATCCCTAATAGGGCTAGCAACTTCATACTGATCACTCACAGTTTGCCCCTTTGTATTTTTTGATGCAAACCGACCAGCCTACGGTTCATAAACATGGTTATCTCTACCCTCAACCTCTCACATACCACAGCAACTTCTCTATACTAAATCAACCCAGGACCAGGTATATGGCCAGGACCATTCATGGCGCAGGACCCAGTGAAACTGTTCAAACCATCAGATCGTAGGCTGGTTTAGCTGCTCGTGGGGCCTTCCCCTGTGTGAATCTATAGTGAAGACCCTGGTCTACGTTTTCTTCTCTGCTCCATTTGCCTTCTGAACATGTGCTTGCCACCTGTTCCCCACATGGCCCCAACTATTTGGGGACTATAAATAAAACGCTATTAATTCAAGGTCAGTGCCGCTCTGCCATGTTAGCACATCTGATTCTAACAAGTCCCAGGTTTTAAAAACGTCTATGTTTAAACATTCAAGATTTTTGCTCATCCACCGAAAGCTGGAAGAACTTTCTGCTTACCGCCTAGCCTGACCTATGAGTTACCTCTAGTAAACCTCAGTTTCTATGTCCATCAGAGAAGACTGAAACAGCGCTATCTTGTGGAATCCACGCTGCTTCTGCCTCACTTCCAGTCATACATACAAACATAAGCAAGGTGTAATTACTTTTGGAGAAATCTTGGATGTGGTAGTAAAACAATTCTCAAATTCACCTCTTCTTGGAAAAAGACACAAGTTTAAAAGAATTGTTCTGCATAGAGATATATAGAAGCATTGGTGTTGGGACCGCCTTTGCTTGAGATTACCATGTAAATTAAAAAATGAGCAGTGTCCATGTCCTCAATAACACCCAATGATATTTCAGATCAAATACTGCTCATATACAAGTGCTGGGATTAAAGGCGTGTGCCACCACTTGGGAGGCAGAGGCAGGCGGATTTCTGGGTTCGAGGCCAGCCTGGTCTACAGAGTGAGTTCCATATATATATGAGCAGTATTTGATGTAGCATCTTGGGGCTGGAGAGATGGCTCAGTAGCTAAGTCCACTTGCTGCTCTTATAAAGGACTCAGGTTCAGTTCCCAGCTCCCATATGATGACTCATAATTATATGAATTTCAGTTTCAAGGGATCTGAAATATCATTGGGTGTTATTGAGGACATGGACACTGCACAAACTCCCCCGCTCACTCGCTCCCCCCCCCCCCCACATCACTTTTTAAACTTAAAAACCTATAAAATCTTCATATTCCTTTTAAGCCAATCATTTTCCATGATTAAATGATTTGTTATTTCTGAAATGTTTAGGATTTACATATCTTAGAGACCTTATTCAGTTAGACTATGAATGTTAATTCAGAAGGAGTACCCATAGATTTTTATATCGTCCTCAGTTCAGATTCAGTGAGGACAACAGCTAGAATCTTCTAGCCTCTGAGCTCTTTATACAATGTTACAATTAAGACTCAGGACAGCACTGATGGAGGGACACAGCTACCTTTCAAGGGACATAAATTGCTTGTCGTGTGTGGTTTTCGATCTCTAATGTCCCTTAAAAGCCACAAATGAAAGGCTTGGCTGTCTGCGGCACTACCAGAGAGTGTGACAATCTTCAGGACATGGCTCTTAGAAGTCTGGTCACTGGAAATAGTCCCTGAAGGACATGTGGAGACTCTGGCCTCTTCTTTGCCTAATGGCTGCCCTGAGGGAACCGACCACTTCTCTCCTGTGCTCCCACCATGATCAGCTACCTCAGCTCAGGCATGAGGCACAATGCCAAACAGCCACAGACTGCATCATCCGAAACATTGATCCAGACAAATATATTCTTATATGTAATGGGTGGCGTGTTAAAAATATAGTTATTATCCCTTACGGTAGACAAAAAACGGCTAGTAGTCATATTATGAAGGCCTTAACTCATGGTTTAACGGAAGGATTATCTCCATAATCCTTTTTACTTTCATAGAGCTTGAGATGATTTTAGTTCCCTTACATCAAACACTAAACTATATTTAATTCTAAATTATATTCAAATTCATTCAGAACTCGACAATTTTGTGCAATTGATGGAAAGACATTTCCAAAATTCTCATGTTGAGGAATAAGTTGATTACACCACTGAATTAGAATCAAACCCTAGACAACATCAGACATCATGTCTTATAGCACACGTAAAGATCCAAGTTGCTGCAACCTCAACCTGTGAGGACTTGCACAGGGACACTTATGAATGAAGCATAGGGGGCAACCATGGATTCCTAATTAACCCGCTGAGAGTGTGGGGATGCACACACTCCCCCCAAAATAGGCCTCGGATTATCCTTCAGAGAAGGCGTTTGCACAGGTCACAGTTTAAATCAAGACTTTGAATCGTTTTCAAAGAACTGGGGACAAAGTTAACAGGACATAAGCCTGCATAGAATCTAGAGATAGGGTGTATACGCTTAGAATTGGATCTACTTAAACCAAACTGTTTCCACTGCAAATTGTGAGTGCCAAAGTGTCTCAAAACAGAGGAGGTAGAATCTGCTCTAACTTCTATTTATCTAACTAGAGTGAGGTAGTTCTATTGTCTTGCTAGTGACTTGTTCACCCCCACTGGCCGCTCTAGCCCACACCACAATAGACTGATGTAAAGTATTGGGGTATTGCTCTTTGGTAACGCTCACCAGTAACATCTCATCCTTGATATGAACGGATGGCTTTTGAGACAGGGTGTCATGTTACACAAGCTGGCTTCAAACTCCTGATCATGCTGCCTTCAACTTCCATGTGCTTGAGATGACATGTATGTGACGACCATTATGCACACTCTACGAAATTCGAACCCAGGGCTTTTTGCATGCTAGGTAAATGTTCTGCTAACTGAACTGTATCTCCAGCCCTAACAATTCTAAAATGGAAAAAAAAAAAACAGGAAAAAGAACGAGAAGGGTGGGTTAATTGCTTTTATATCTGAATGAAAACTCTATATTCACCATGGTACTCTCCCGGGACTGATTTCATCTACTGTATTTTAGCTCAGCAGTTTACCTGGTCACTTAACCCAACCAAAGAAAACCTCTTTGATTCTCAAGGGCAGGATTGATCACCTGGCAGTTTACTGTTGCACACAAGACTCAGGTGCCCAGCAGGTATAGCAGAAGAATAGCACCGATAGGTTATCTTCTAGGAGTTAAACATCTTCTAGCCCTTTTTCTGAATGCACACATCAGCATCTAAATATTCAGGTGAAAAGGGATGGAAAACTACAAAAAAAAGGTAAATACTGTCTGTCTTGAATTCTTACACAATTATTTAAAGATCATTTATGGTGGCAATTATGTAATTATACTGCATAAATCATGTATTGGATAAATCCTACTTTTAAAGGATAAGTGGAATAGAAAAAATATATGTGTGTGTGTATATATATATATATATATATATATATATATATATATACATATAACTGATTTTAAAATAAAAAGTAATTGTCCATCACAATATCCCAACTTTTGCTGAACTGCAAATATTACATGTTTATTTCAGGAAACATGAAATTCTCTTCCTGTGCTTTTGAAGTGACTTGTATCAGCAGTTTAGTTCAGAACTCTGAGTTCAAGGTTCCTTCTTTCACCTGTGTCATGGTCCCTTAATCTTGTGGTCACAGTTACAGATGGAAGTTGTGCTGAGAATGGGAGACAGAGGCAGGTGGATTTCTGAGTTTGAGGCCAGCCTGGTCTACAGAGTGAGTTTCAGGACAGCCAGGGCTACACAGAGAAACCCTGTCTCGAAAAAAGAAAAAGAAAAACAAAAACAAAATAATAAAAAAAAAAAAAGAATTCTACATTTGTATGGTGTGGGTGTGTGGTTTGGCTTTCTTGAGAGGTAGGAGGGGGGATGGCAGGTGTCGGTGCAAACCCTGAAGATTCAACTTGAGGCATCCTGTGCGATGAAAGATCACACCAGAGACATCCAGACTCTCTCCGGGCTCTGCTGGGCCCAGAATGTCTCAGCTTCACTGGTGTGCCTCTTTCTCCTTACATTTGCAACCAGCTTCTTCTTCCCGTTAGTCATGCCTCTAACACTATTCTTGAAGTTGCTGGGAGAGCCCTGATGTTAGGATTCCTGAAGGTTCCAGCCCGAGACTACAGAGTGACTAATTTATCATTCCTCGCTCTAAACTCAGTGGCCCTGTTTGACTTAGAAATGTGGTTAAGGACAGGACTCATGTCTTTAATCTTATCAGCTATAGTACACATCAGATGCCTCTTAATGCTAAATAATAAATACAGAACCGCATTGGTTTCTCTGCTTCTCAACACACGAGACAGTTCTGTACAGATCTCCACACAAACATGGTGACAGGAAGTTTCTGGCAGACACTGGCTTTCATTAAAGTTTCAGAACGCAAGGGAAGTCTGCCTTTCTAGGCAGTGAGTTCTTTGACTTCCGAGTTGAGAGAAAAAAATGTAAAGTTGAGGAAGGCTAGTCTAGAAATCCTTCCTTTGCACACCCAAGCTGTTCTTCTTTCAAAAGTCAAAGTGGATGCCAGAATTCCATAGATTTCATTTTTCAAGATGAACATTCATATTTGAACATATTTCAAGCCAGATGGTTTACAGTTCATGTATTTGTTGGCGTTTTCCTGCCACAACAACTAAATATTGAAGACACATATTTGTGATGAGGAGAGCACGTCCAACCATGCAGCCCTGCTGCTCCTTCATGCTGTGTGCTCATCCATCCCCCAGCCTCCCACCAGGGTGTGCTGCCACCAGGGAAGCTCCCCACCCCGAACCCTTAACACACACACACACACACACACACACACACACACACACACACACACA